>SKCR01054329.1:0-29796 GCA_019454045.1 Zanthoxylum bungeanum | reverse complement strand
TATTATGGGAATATCATTTCCAAGAAATGACATATTATCATTGTTTAGGACATTCTCTGTCAGTGCGCTCCCACTAACCTCCTTATATACACAAAAATCATTTTCGTTATGAATTAAATCATACACCATTATGATTACATCAAAACTATAATTCCAAGAACGCAATGCTTGCTTCAATCCATACATGGATCGAATTAACCTGCAAACCTTATTTGCTAGTTTTGGTACGACAAAACCGTCAAGATGTTGTAAACATCCTCCAAAAGGTTTCCGTTAAGGAAAGTGGTTTTGGCATTCAGCTGCCACATTTCATAAATGAAACATGCAGCAACAGCAAGCATTATCCAAATGGATTTAACCATGGCAACAAGTAAAAGGTTCCATCGTAATCGACACAATATTGATAACGATACCTTTTCGATACAAGCCCAGCTTTGTACGTTGGTATTTTGCCTTCTATGTATGTCTTCATTGAAGACTTATATAGTACCAGTAGGCACAATGCCTTGCGGTACAACAACTAGTGTCCAAACATAGTTGGTATACATGGAATCCATTTCGGAGTTCATGGCACTTTGCAATAATAGGGAGTCGATACCTTGTATCACTTCCTCATACGTAGTCAGTTCGTATTCCTCAATAAGATTGACATCTTTATGAGGTGAGATCAGAAACCCATACCCCAGGTTGTTTTCTGACTCTCTCCGACTATCGCGGTTCTTGTGTATTCGAAGATTATTAGTATAGTTTCATCCTTGATGAACTATTTGTGTTCTATTAAGGAATCGATGCCTTGAATCGTATTACTCCAATTTTCATTGAGTTTTACTTTCCTCCCACTTACCACTGCATATAGGTATTCCTCTTAGGTAAACCGCATGGCGAGCAACAATTACATTGTTCTCTAGTGAGTTGTATAAGTACTATACTTTGGTTTCCCTAGGATAACCTACAACTTAGGCACTTATCTGATTTGGGTTTTATTTTGGTATCATCCAAACATATGCCTAGCATTCCCAAATCTTCAGGAATGAGAAAACCCAGTTTCTTTCCTGTTCATATCTAATATGAAGTCTGTCAAATAGATTTTATGGAACCTTATTCAAAATAAGTTTTGCACTGTTTATGCGTATCCGTTAAATGAAATGCTAGCTCAGAGCGACTCATGATTAACCTTATCATGTCTAACGAAATTCGGTTTCTCCGTTCGGACACACCGTCAAACAGACGAGTTCTGGGAGGAGTCCTCATTGAAAGAATACTATACTCTTTCAAGTATGTGAGAAACTTATTGCTTAAGTATTTTCATCATGGTCTAACCTTGATGTTTTTAATACTTTAGCCGATCTGTTTGTCTATTTCGTGTCGAAACTCTTTGAATTCATCAAAAGTTTCCGATTTATGTTTCAAAAGAAACACATAACCATAACGCGATGCCACATCCGTAAAGGTCATGAAATATTCATATCCACCTCTAGCTTAGCTAGATATGGGCCCACTTACGTCACTATGAACGAGGGCTAACAGATCGGTGGCACTTGCACTTTTACCAAGTAAAGGTGTTTTAGGCACTTTCCCAATAAACTAGATTCGTAGAAATCATTTCAATAGAATCAAATTTGTCCTAGTACCCACTATTCGAAAGTGTGGATATACGAGTCTTGTTAATTGTGTCCCAGACATCAATGCCACTTATAAGTCTCAACTGATTAAATCAGTTTGAGCTATTTGTTTGTCATGTTATACGTTTGAGATTTATTTATATTCAAAATATAAATACTGTTATTCACATCAAATGTGTTTATCTCAATATCATCATTATAAAATAAAACACTTTAGCGTTCTAGAATATAAAGGTATATCCGCAACTGATTATACTCTGATATAAAGATAATATTTCTAGTCAAACTAGCTACATTTTAAGAGTTTCCTAATTTAAGTACACACCGAAGGGTAGTTCCTAAACTTAGGTTTCTACGGTTAAAACAACGACTCTCATCCCATTTTCAATTCGCAGATTAAATCTCAATCTGAAGTCAGTATCCTGCTCATAGCAGATTCTGCACATCAGTACATATTTATGTACCACACTTAGTATCTAAAATCCAATTTTAATACTAGTAGCTAACATGTTTATAACAAACTTATTGAAGTCAGAGCCTTGCCCCTCTTCACTTCCTTCATGTTTGCCTTGTCCACACTGCAGTCACGCTTCTGTGTCCCCGTTTGCCACAATTTAGGCCGACATATTGGGATATGTCATATATCTTCCCAGAAGATTATAATGATTTTGCCTTTGCCCTTTTTCCATATTCCATAAGTCTTTGGCCAAGCCTTGGACTTCTAGAATATCGAAGTAAGATGCGCCTTGCGCTTCTTGCCTTATTGCAAACTTTGGCTTTGTCTCCTTGAGTATAGCCATTAACTCTCCAAGAGTTTACTATTGTAATTTTAGTACTTCTAAGATCTAAAGATAGATCTATGAAGATCCTTCAATTTCAATATCATACTATTAGGATCTAATCCTTAGTTCTGAATAAGAAATTAAGGAGTCTATTTGGCAAACTTAATGGATTAAGCACTAAAGTTATCATCATATGAATATTCCAAATATCATGTTCTACTATTTGCTTAACTCCGGGCTTAGGCCCAATATGTTATTTTATCAAATAAAGTAACTTCTCAGTTTTCAGGACTATCCTGATTCATTATTCCCAATTTGAAAATTAAAGTCGTTTAAAAAATATTTTCACCCAGGATTATGTTTTAAACACTAATATTTCAATTATCTTGATTCTAATAGTCCAACTATTTAATCAACGATTTTAGGTACTATTCATTATAATGATTACTATAGTCTAACTATATAATCAACTATAATTTAATTGATTAAATTCAATTATATTGATTACTATAATCCAATTATAAAATCAACTATTAATTGAAATAGTTTGAATACACTCCAACTGTTTAATTTAAAACAACTATTAAATACTAGTCCAACTAATAAATAATTTATTTGACGAAATATTTGAAATAAGCGCGTATGGAAAGTAACTAAACGAATATTGCAAATTTAATACTTGCCTCCCACTATTTTTAGGCGAGCCTCTAACCCTCTGTTGAGTACTCGGGAAACCTTGTTTCCTAGTGGGCTAGGATCCCGTTAAAAAACACACAATCTTGACTTTGGCCAACAAATTGTATGATAATTAACTAGGTAGATCTCTAAGATCAATTGGATCCTATCCAATTCCTAGATCTAGTATTGGACATCCAAGTCCGAAACATATATCCTATATATGCCAATATATCCAATATATTGCCTAACCTTTTTCCTCTGAATCAACTAAGCCTTGGCTTTGGCACAACAAACTTAGTGATCTCAGTTAAGCGGAACCCATTGACCATGGAAAGCTTCGTAATCAATATCGATGGACAAGAAGTGATCTTGACTTTGGCCAACAAATCCAACTTGGACAAGACACCAATATGGAATAAAGCCTTCATGATTCAAACACATTCTCGACGGACAAAGGTCTTAACTTTGGCCAAAAAACCAATGCCAGTCTTAGATCTTGATAAGAATCGCTCAATGGAAGGAAAAACGCTTAAAATGAATAGAAGGTTTTTTACGTGTAATTGGCAACCAATTAATTATCTTTGTTAAGGTCTCATCATCATACACCCTTAAACATGCATTCTAAACACATAATAAGGCGCAAATAAATAAATATAATAATGATATGCGGATGGATAATTAACACATTTTGTTCCTAGAACAAATCTCTCACTTTCCTCTCTCCCGCTAGCACAACTTCTACCCAATTACATAACACTTCTAAAGAAACCTCATTTACATTGAGGGGAATAGGTGAGAAGAGAAATACAAAGAGTAAGGAGGTAATAGGTGATGAGCGGAAAATATATCAATATTTACCGCCCCTTTAACTTAATATTTTGTTTAGTTTCTCGGGTTTGATGAACGTTTTGATGTGTTTTAGTTTATTTTGCAGATAAAATAATATCGGGTCTCAATGAAATCATTTAGGACGAAATATGTGTCAAATAAGGGCAATTATTGGACTTGATATTTTAATTTTGGAGATTGGAAACTTGAAAGGGCGTTTTTGACAAAGTGCAGTTTTGGAAATTCCAGTTTTGCACATCTGTCGTATTTTGGGCATAACTGTTTATTCCGATATCGGATTGAGCTGATGCAAGTGCCAGATTAAAGAAGACTCGAAGATCTACAACTTTAAACGACAAAATAATTTCGAATTCTGAATAGTTCATGACCGAAATTGATTAACCATCCAGAAGTGTGTTGTGTATAATTATTAAAGTCATTTTCAATCATTTTCAAAGCAAAAAATAAATTAATAAATAAATTATAAAAATAATCAAATCACCACCAAACATGATAAGCAATTAGTGGAGCAATTATTAAATGGATTTGGTGGAGGAATTAGTGGAGAAATTAATAATGGATTTGGTGAATAATTTGATGGATGCAAAATTTTGCCTATAAATACCAAGCCATTTCATTTGTAAAATTCATACTTTCTTCTTTGAAATTCCTAATGAAAAAATAAGAAGATTGTATCTTGTTTGTTTATTTACAGCTTCCAGAAATTAATTTCCGCTTTCGCACTTTCTTTTCTTTACTTTTTCAGTTTTTACTTTCCGCAATTTACTTTTACGCACAAACCTTTTCTTTCTTTACTTTTGTAGTTTTTATTTTTCAAGCAATGAGGAGGTAACTCCCCCTTGCTGGGGTAAAAGGTAAAACTTTTATTATTGCTATCTAGATTAATCTCCCTTAAATATAAAATATAAACTATTTAAAACCTGACTTAATGAGGATACCGCTATATTGGCCGGTTGGAAATTAATATAAATTGATTTTAACCTGAAAAAGTATGGATACCGCCTGGGTGGTCGGTTGGTAATTAATTATTAATTTGACTTAATCAGGATACCGCCTATATGGCTGGTTGGTAATTATCACGCAAAGTTAATATATTATATTAAGAGAGATATCTAAAATAGTAGAAATAAAAGTTGATCCTCTAACCCCAACATTTTCTTTTATTGTACTTTTACTTTATTTAATTTCAGCAATTTACTTTTCAGCAATTTACTTTCAGTAATTTACTTTTTTTTTTTTTACTTTTTACTTTTTACTTTTTACTTTTTACTTTATTTACTTTTCAGTATTTAATTTTTAGTATTTTACTTTATGTCTTTTATTTTTTTTACTACTTGTAAATATGTGTCGTAACTAAGCCAGTTATCTGGGGTTGTGATGAAATCCAATATCACCGGTTTATAAGGGGTTAAATTATAGTTTGGGTAATATAAATGTTTATTTATTGAGTCTTAATATTAATGCTTTATATTAACTGGCCATTAATAAAATTGACCTGGTAAACTTAAAATGAACTAGACATAGGGATTTTAAGTTTAAAACCTTAGACTCAATAGCCCACAATCTTCCTTGAGGATAGATAACCCTTTAATAGATTTCCTTACAGGATAGGAATATACCTGTCGGGCGGGGGTAGCCATAATTGGAACTTAATCTTAATAAATCCAGGTAATTTGGTTGACATAGACATATGGTTCAATTGGGTTATACTGGATATTTGTAGTTGACCATCAGAAGAGGCTTTTACATAATTTAGTATTCCAAGTTAATAAATCAATATTTTACCCAACTATAAGATAACCACTTCATCTTTAAAATGATATTGGAAGAAATCACAACCCTAGATAGTTTTTAATATTGAATTTTCTTAAACCTACTTTCGAACAATTTTATTTACTTATTTTTAAATTTAGAATCATCACGTTTTCAAATCTATCAAACAACTTGTTAGATACTAGTAATCATTTGACCTCATAAAATTAATAGCTTAGGTATTAAGTCCTCGTGGGATCGATACTTTTCATACTACTTGAACGATACGTGCGCTTGCGTTATACGCGTGTGATTACGCACCGGTCAAGTTTTTGGCGCCGTTGCCGGGGACTTAATTATCTTTCACTATTAGTTTAGAGGTTAGATACTTTTACTTGTATCTAATTTCTTTTTACTTATTGTTTTTGTTTTCTTGTGTTTCAGGTTCTTAGAAACTTCATGAGACGAACTAAAAGCTTTGAACTCCGACCGCTTGACCCAGAAATTGAAAGAACCGTCAGACAGTTGAGAAGGGAAAGGCGAGAAGGCCAAGAAGCCTTAGTCAACATGGAACCTGAACCTTTGAATGTTGCACCACCGATTCCCATTCGAGATAGAACCATTCCGGTGGTTGACAGACTCATTTCTTGTATTGTACTTCCTCCCTTACCAGCAAATGCACGTGACATCAAAACATGCATCCAGATGATTCAGCTGTCAGTACAGTTTGGGGGAAATACAACTGAAGATCCCAATGCCCACATCAGCAACTTCCTGGAAGTTTGCGGCACTTTCAATTACAACCGAGAAGCTGAAGAAGCAATGAGACTGCGTGTTTTCCCATACTCATTGAAGGACAGAGCTAAAGCTTGGCTACATTCACTACCAGCAGATTCCATCACAACTTGGAACACTTTAGCCACCAAATTTCTTGCAAAGTACTTTCCACCAGCCAGAACTGGAAAACTGAGGAATGACATCACATCCTTTGTCCAACAAGACTTAGAAACTCTTTACGAAGCTTGGGAAAGGTACAAAGATTTACTCCGGAAATGTCCTCACCATGAGATTCCAAAATGGCTTCAAGTCTAAACATTCTATAATGGACTTTCTGGAATAATGAGAACCACAATCGATGCTGCTGCTGGAGAAGCTTTAATGGCAAAAGGAGAAGATCAAGCCTGGGACCTAATCGAAGAAATGGCCAACAACAATTCCTTGTGGCCAACAGAAAGGAGCATGATCCAAAGAATTGCAGGAATTTATGAAAGTGGAGCCAATACAGCAGTCAACACCAAGCTGGATCAGATATGCAAATTCATGGAGACTCTTACCACTGGATCCACAAGTTCACCATATGGAGGAGCACCAGAACCAAACCAACTTGAAGAGACGGTGAATTATGTCAACAATTTCAACAGACAGGGGAACAATCCATATTCCAACACCTACAACCCAGGGTGGAGGATTCATCCTAATTTTTCATGGAGTAACAATTCAGGGCAAAAGAACAATCCACCACCAGGATTCCAACAGCAGAACTATCCACCACCTGGATTCCAGCAACAGAACAAAGGCCAAGAACAGATAAATGAACCAGGAATAGTAGAAGTGCTGAATCAGTTAAAAAAGTACGATGTTATGTTTCAGAGCCAATCAGCTTCCATCAAAGCACTGGAGAATCAAATCGGACAACTGGCCAACGCTCAGAGTTACAGACCGCTAGGTAATCTTCCCAGCAACACAGAACCAAATCCAATGGACCGAGGGAATGAGCAATGTCAAGCTATTACCTTAAAAAGCGGTACTGAGATCAATAAAGATGTTGGAATCAAAGCAACAATTGAGGAAGTTCCAAAAGATGCAGTTCCATAGATGGAGGAAAAAGAAGCAAAGGAAAAAGAACAGATCATTCCACCTCCACCTTTTCCTCAACGACTTCAGAAAAACAAACTGGACAAGCAGTTTGCTCGATTCCTGGAGGTGTTCAAAAAGCTTCACATCAACATTCCATTTGCAGAAGCCTTGGAAGAAATGCACAGCTATGTAAAATTCATGAAAGACATTCTTTCACGAAAACGAAGATTGGTAGACTACGAAACAGTAACATTAACGGAATAATGCAGCGCCATCATTCAGAGGAAACTTCCCCCGAAGTTGAAAAATCCTGGCAGTTTCACTGTCCCATGCACCATTGGAGAACATTACATCGGTAAGGCTTTATGTGATTTAGGAGCCAGTGTTAACTTAATGCATTTTTCTATTTACAGGAAACTGCAGATTGGAGAAGCAATGCCTACCTCAGTTTCATTGCAACTTGCTGACCGAACACTCGCATTTCCAAGAGGTGTTGTTGAAGATGTGCTGGTCAAAGTCGACAAACTAATTCTCCCAGCAGATTTCGGCCTCCCATAGACACATAGTCATAATACCAATGGGATTCCGAGGGGTCTATCCAGAGCGAAGCTGTTTCCCGTACCATCGGTGAAACACAACCTCCTATCGCACTTGCATAAGTATCCAATACTTAAATATATGAGAACTATGCCGTTGTGCCCTCACAACGCGCACAAGTGCAATACTAGCCTATTCCGCATTATCGATGTCCTGTCTCGATAATACTCCGGCTAGGGATATTTAATGATTAATCCTTCGTGGACTGATACTGTCTCATATCATCTCAATCCAGGAACTAATCATATGGACCTCTCTTCATTTATACATCTATGGTGATCTAATCACAAATGATGAGAGTGCAATTTCCTTGTCACATAGTTAATTTGTACAACAACACCATGACCTGTACAAATAGTGACGCTATGGGTCATATTATCCAACAATCTCCCACTTGGTACATAGCCAGTCACTCGAGTGTCTAACACCCGAACTATGTACGGTTCGCTCAAATTGCTGAGAAAAGATTTTCGTCAGCGGATTTTTTTAATTATCGTCTGACGCGATTTACACGATCATCACATCGCCATGATGTATGATCCGAACGAATCAGATGATATAGAAGTATATATCTGGATCGTCGATGAGACATTTAATTCCTTAGCCTGTGCTGACGCCTAGCTCAGCTGCTAAAAGAACTATATCTAATCTAATTAGATTTATTTTCGATCCAAATGGCTTCTATTGCTGCCTCAGCTGCAGCAATAATCCGCATTTGTTGTTTATTCGGCAACAGTTATCTTGCTCGGAAGATTTCCAGCTCACTGTCCCAGTGTTCAAACTTTATTGTACCGCAGTATTTACCGGTTTGGAAACTTGCAACAGTGATCCTAGTCACTTCAAGTTCTCATACTCCATAATTTAAGACAGCATCTTTAGTTCTCTCAGAAACTAACAGATGTTCTTAATCTTCAATCCAGTGACTATCACTTGGATTGACCCGATTGTGACTCCATATGCTCGAAGCGTATGAGACACCAATACAAGTACATTTTAAATGTACAATTTCCCAGAGTGTTAATAACTCCAAATCTATCCCAGTAGATCTTTATTCCTTGAATAAAGGTTGTTACTCCCCAGAATTCTACGGAGAATTTCTTATGAAAGCCAAGCTTTCACCGATTGCTTTATGGGAATTTCATTTCCAGAATGACATATTATCATTATTTTACAGGACATCATGTCAGTGCACTCCCGCTAACCCTTTTATATACACAAGAATCATTTCGTTTTGAATTAAATCATACTCCATTATGATTACATCAAAACGATAATTCCTAGAACCTTATGCTTGCATTAATCCAAACATGGATTGAATAACCTGCAAACCTTGTTTTTCGGTTATACAAAATCGTCAGGATGTTGTAAGCATCCTCCAAAAGGTTTCCTTTTCAGGAAAGCGATTTTGATCTGCAACTGACACAATTCATAAATGAAATATGCAGTTATCAACAAGCATCTTCAAAATGGATTTACCATGGCAACAGGTAAAAGGTTGAACCGTTACTAACACAATGTTGATAACGATACCTTTCCGTCAAAAGCCCAGCTTTGTACGTTGGTATGTTGCCTTCCATGTATGTCTTCCTTGAAGACGTTTAATGTACCAATAGGCACAATGCCTTGTGGTACAACAACTAGTATCCAAACTTGTTGATATACATGTTATCCATTTTGGACTCATGACACTTTGTCATAATAGGGAGTCGATACCTTGTATCACTACCTCATACGTAATCAGTTGGTATACCTTAAAAGATTAACATCTTTATGAGGTGAGATCAGAAACCCATACCCCAGGTTGTTTTCTGACTCTCTCTGATCTACGCGGTTCTTGTGTACTCGAAGATTAATGGTATAGATTCATCATAGATGAACTATTTGTGTTCCATTAAGGACTTCGTGCCTTGAACAATATTACTCTGATTTTCATCGAGTATCACTATCCTCCCACTGACCACTGCATATCGGTATTCCTCTCAGGAAAAACCGCATGGTGAGCAACAATCACATTGTTCTCATGTGAGATGTATAAGTACTATACTTATGGTTTCCCTTAGGATAACCTATATTGGCACTTATCCAATTTGGGTCCTTACTTTGGTATCATCCAAACGTTATGCCTGGCATACCCAAATTATCAGGAATGAGAACCCGGTTTCTTCCCGTTCATATCTAATATGTAATCTGTCAAACAGATTATTATGGAACCTTATTCTAAATAAGTTATTGCACTCTTAAAACTTATCCGTTGAAGGAAATGGTAGCTCAGAGCGACTATGATTAGCCTTATCATGTCTTACATGATTCGGTTAATCCGTTCGGACACACCATCACTTTGACGTGTTCCGGGAGGAGTCCTCATTTGAAAGAATACTATACTCTTTCAAGTATATAAGAAACTTATTGCTTAAGTATTTTCCATTACGGTCTTACCGTGACGGTATAATACTATAGCCGATCTGTTTGTCTATTTCGTGTCGAAACTCTAAAAGTTTCCGATTTGTGTTCTTCAAAAGAAACACATAACCATAACGTGATGCCACATCCGTTAAGGTCACGAAATATTCATGTTCACATCTAGCCTAGCTAGATATGGGCCCACTAACTTCACCATGAATAGGCTAACAGATCGGTGGCACTTACACTATTACCAAGTAAACAGTGTTTTAGGTACTTTACCTAACAAACTAGATTCGTAGACTTTATTTGAATAGTCAAATCAGTCCTAGTACCCACTCTTCAAAAGTGTGGATATACGAGTCTTGTATAATTGTGTCCCAGACAACAATGCCACAAATAAGTCTCTATTGATCAAATCAATTTGAGCTATTTATTTTTCATTTTATATGTTTGAGATTTTAATTATGTTCAAAATATAAATTCTGTTATTCACATCTAATGTGTTTATCTCAGTATCATCTTTATATAATGAAACACTTAGTGTTCTAGAATATAAGGTTTATCCACAATGGATTAAACACTGATATAGAGATAATGTCTCTAGTCAAACTAGTTACATTATAACAGTTCCTAATTTAAGTACACACCCGAATGGTAGTTCCTAACTTAGGTATCTACGGTCGAAACAGCGACTTTCGTCCCGTTTCCGATTCGCAGAGCAATCTCAGCTTGAAGTCAGTATCCTGCTCAAAGCAGATTCTGAACATCAATACATATATTTTATGTACCACACTAAGTATTTAAAATCTAATTTCAATACTAGCTGTGAACATAACTAAGACAAACATTTTCAAAGTAAGAGCCTTGCCCTTTCTTTAATTCCTTCGTGTCTGCCATATCCAAATGGTAGTCACTTTGGGATACGTCAATTATCCTTTTCAATATTTCAGAAACCTTAGGCCAAGCCTTGGGTTTTTAGAATCTCGAAACGATGTGCACCTCGTGCTACATGCCCAATTGCAAACTTTGACTTTATCTCCTCTAGAATAGTCAATTAATTCTACAAGAATTATAAATTGCAATTTTAATACTTCTTAAATCTAAAATTAGATTTATGACAAGTATATTAAATTAAGCACTAAAGTCATCATCACATAAATCTTCCAAAGATTTTATGCTCTACTTATTTTGCTTAATTTTGGGATTAAGGTATAATAAGTTATTTTATCAAATAAGTAACAACCTATTATTTATTCCCAATTGAAAATTAAATTATTTAAAATATTTTAATCCCAGATTATATTTTAAATATCCAACTTTCAATTTTATCTTGATTACAATAGTCCAACTATTTAATCAACGATTAGTGGTACTATATATATTATAATGATTATAATAGTCCAACTATATAATCAAATATAATCCAAATTAATTAACCTCAATTACATTGATTACTATAATCCAATTATAAAATCAACTGTAAACTGAAATTAATTAATTCAAATATATTGATTAATATAATCCAATTATATATAATCAAGAATAATACAGTCCAACTGTTTATTAAAACAACAATTTAAATATTAGTCCAACTAACATTTAATCTAATGACGAAATAATTTAATGAGCGCGTATGGCGAGTAATTGAACGAGTATTGCAAATTCAATTCTTGCCTCCCACTATTTTTCGTCGAGCCTCTAACCCTCTGTCGAGTACTCGGGAAACCGTGTTTCCTAGTGGGCTAGGATCCCGTTAAATATCACACAATCTTGACTTTGGCCAACAAATTGTATGATAATTAACTAGGTAGATCTCGAAGATCAATGGATCTCATCCAACTCCTAGATCCAGTAGGTGGACATCCAAGTCCCAAACATATATCTTATATATGCCTATACATCGAATGTATACCCTAACCTTTTTCCTCTGAATCAACTAGGCCTTGGCTTTGGCACAACAAACCTAGTGATCCCAGTCAAGCGCGGACCCATTGACATGGAAGCTTCGTAATCAATGTCAATGGACAAGAAGTGGTCTTGACTTTGGCCAACAAACCACAACTTGGACACGACACCGATATGGAACAAAGCCTCGTGATTCAAAACATCTTCGACGGACAAGGGCTTGACTTTGGCCAACAACCCATGCCAATCTAGGATCTTGAGCAAGAATCACTCAATGGAAGGAAAAGACGCATGATATTTGACGAGGGTTTTTCGCGTGCAAATTGGCTACCAATTTTATTATCTTTGTTAAGGTCTCATCATCATACACCCTTAAACATGCATTCTAAAACATAATAAAGCGCATATGTAAAATAATAATGATATGCGGATGGATATTTTACACATTGATCCTAGATCAAATCTCTCACTTTCTCTCTCCCGCTAGCACAAATATTTCTTCTACCCGTTACACTACACTTCTAAAGAAACCTCATTTACATTGAGGGGAATAGGTGAGAAGAATACAAAGAAATAAGAGATAAGGCTGGACACGCAGGTCCAATTAATAAATCAAATTTATTACAACAATTTCTAAAATGCCCCACCCTTCTAATATCCATCCGATATACATTATTCAAACATCACAACCATGTATTCATACAAGCATGTTATCAATCAATCTAATCAAATTAATTAATCTTGATAATTAGTGATCATCCAATGTTCAAACAAAGATTTGATTTTGTTCGAGTCAAACTCGTATTGCGAACACGTACTCAAAGTACGAATTCACGAATTAAATTAAATTACATAATTAAATCCAATTTAATACGCATTTAATTCTAATTCATTATTTAATTCCAAATTAAATATTACACTTTATAAAATAAACCTTTACGACTTAATTCCAAATTTAATCTTTACGGGTCTCAAAGCCCGATTAATATCCAATATTAATTTAATTAAAGTCCAATGGGCTTTTAATTAATTTCTTCAAGGCGTGGACTTTTGGTCAACTCGGGTCAAACCCGCAACCAAAGTCCAATCCGGGATTTACCCCATAAGCCTTTAAATTAATTTTGGCCCATTAGGCCCAATTAAACGTTAAAGGTTCATTAGTCGCATTTGGGCCTTTTGGAAGCGGTTTTGGGCCTAATTGGATCCAACCAATTTTGGCCTAAACCAACTTTGTACAACAAAGTCCAATAAACCCAATAACAACTTTAAAAGCCCAAATCCAATTTTAAGGCCCATTTTAATTAAATTACAAAATCCAATTTTACAATTCAATTAAACAAAGTGCATAACATTATTAATTACCCAAATCAAATTTTCAAAAACATCAAATTTGTCCAATTAATCATGCTTAACATCAATGAATCATGTCCAAGATGATTTGATCAAAATCAAACCCAATTACATGCTTCAAGTGTCTCGGCCAAAGAGGGAAATTATGCCCAAATCAAATTCAATCCAATTGAACCAAATTAAACAAAAATTCAACATCCCCAAATGATTTGCAAGTCATCCAATGAACAAAAAATCAAATATCCAAGACAATTTTAGGGATCATATTTTCGGCCATCACAAGCAAATTGGGGAAAATTGTTCCAAACACTTTTTCATCAAATTGATCTAATCAATCATCAATTAAACAACATTCAAGCATTCTAAATCATCCAATTTCATTAAACATGCTCAAAATCAAGTTTACCCAAATTTGTCATGCCCAAAATTTGGGGAAAAATGGATCCAACCAAATTTCATGAAATTGATTATGCACAACATCAATTCAACCTCATTCAAGCATACTATACTAAACAATTTAATCATTTGATGCTCAAATTGAGTTTACCCAAATTAAAGTTTTGGCCAACAATAAGCAAATTGGGGAAAATCAATCCAATCAATTTTTCTTAAAATTGATTACATATAACTCTAAGTTATTCATATACAAACATTCTTAAACAAACAATTTGTTAAAATCATGCTTAAATCAAAAAGCCCCAAATTTTGCTCAAGAACCCTAATTCGTTTTATGCAACCAATAGCTCAAGATACCATTGTTGAGTTTCAATCAAGTCCCAAGAATCATCAATCATGCATTAAAACGAATATGAACACATCAAAGGAGTAAGGCGGAAACATAACTCACATTGAACGGTTTGAGATGCAACGAAGAAGATGCGTTTTCTGCCTCCCTTCATGCTCGGCAGTGGCGTCCTCATGCAGTGGGCTGCTCGGTTTCACTGGTTTTTGTCTCTCCAAGAATCGGCCATTGATGAACACCATGGAAGCTCCAAGCTTGAAGCTCCAAAATTGATTCCAAGCTCACAAATTTGTTTCCCTATCACCTATGTATCACTCATGGTGTGTGCTAGCACTTGATTTTTTGCCACAAAAAAACGTTATCTTGCTTCTCATTTTGTTCGGCAGATCCAGAACAAGAAGAAGAAGAAACGGCTCCAAAACCGTGAAGGAGAAGAGGGAAAATGAGAAGACCGAATGTGGTCCAGGAGAGAGAGAAAAGAAAAATGAATTTGGTTTATATATTTTCCAAAAAGGCAAATACCAAATTCTTTTTACTTTCCAAAAAATAAAATCAAAAAGCAAAACAATAAATGCTTTTCAATACCACATCAATCACTCAAATCAAGTGACAACTTGTCACATCACTCAAAGTGACATTTGATTTGACGCTTGATGTGATTTACGATTTGACGCTCGATTTGACTTGCGTGCCGCACTCGAATTCGAAATACGAATGCGCTCGCAAATAATCCCGGGCTCAAGTTCGCTAATTCCAAATTAACGAATTTTCGGTCGCGTCGTAATTAAATGATTACGCCTAGCGAATTCACTATTCACGTCGCTAACGAATTAATTCTAAATTAATTCGTTCGCCCGAATTAAAATCTAATTTTAATTCCGCGTCGAAATCCAATTTCGATTAATATATCGAATATATTAATTTTACCGATTAATTCCAAATTAATCGTTCTCTCTCTTTAACGATTTTTATCCGAGATAAAATATCTCCGTAATTAATCCCAGATTAATTTTCTCTCTCTTCCAATTAATCCCAGATTAATTAAAGTGCGAGTCATACGTCATCGGTGAATCTTCAGGAAGCGACCCATGAGATCTCCGGATATGTTGGCAGTAAATACGGTTGTCGGACTATCCGAACACGTAAGTATCGCGTACTACGTTTATACCGATTTACAAGACAAGGTTGGCTTCTAGCAAAGCGCCATGCCTACCCAATTCTCCAGAAATATTCTTACAGGAATATATAGATCTGTATCAAGCGTAGTATACCGTAGTATTGTGTATATCGGCCCAGTATCAGATAGTCACGTGCTAGGCCTGGGGCTGGATTTGTGTCTGCCCCGTACGAAGCACATGTCGGATGTCTGGTAACTAGTCTCTATAATCGGATATACATGACCTTGTCATAATATCCCGATGGCCGCGCAGCACTTAAGAGCACTAATACAGTATCCTGCGTGACATCATCTCCAATATGACTGAAGTGATACTTCCGTCTTGACATCACACCCAATACACTACGACTCTCTGATAAACCCAGAAGTGGTGTACGCAGAACCGGTTAAAGCCCTGTACCACCAAGACTAAAGTCTACCGATTATCGCAAGTATTAGCGATGTAAGTCTCAGGTTAAGACTATACACACCTACCCTGATTTCGGCCTCCCATAGACACATAGTTATAATACCAATGGGATTCCGAGGGGTCTATCCAGAGCGAAGCTGTTTCCCCCGTACCATCGGTGAAACACAACCTCCTATCGCACTTGCATAAGTATCCAATACTTAAATATATGAGAACTATGTCGTTGTGCCCTCACAACGCGCACAAGTGCAATACTAGCCTATTCCGCATTATCGATGTCCTGTCTCGATAATACTCCGGCTAGGGATATTTAATGATTAATCCTTCGTGGACTGATACTGTCTCATATCATCTCAATCCAGGAACTAATCATATGGACCTCTCTTCCTTTATACATCTATGGTGATCTAATCACAAATGATGAGAGTGCAATTTCCTTGTCACATAGTTAATTTGTACAACAACACCATGATCTGTACAAATAGTGACGCTATGGGTCATATTATCCAACACTATGACGAGAGGCCCAAATGGATCAAAATGATAATGGTCTCAAACACAAGCATAGAGGTAGCTTCAATAGGAAATATAACTATGGTTCATATGTGGGCTTACAAGGGTGTGGTTAGAGGCTCTCATCGGCCAAGGTTTGCTCACAACTAGGTCTCCCCACTCAAGTGTTCGAGCGACCAAGTGAGCGCGCATTTTTTATACCCTAGGGTACGTGCCAACGAGTGATGGTTATAATCACATAATGATCCACCGCGTTGAGTGAAAGTGACTTCATGATACATGATGCCATCGGGGTTAGAAGGGTATGCAAGATATATGAGACTTGGGTAACCAAAGCCAAAGCCACGGACACTACAAGTCATTGTTTCAGGGCCGATTCTCTATCCCTAGTGGAGTCGCCATTTGTAGGAGCGAAGCAGGTTTACCGCTATGCCTATGATGCTCGACGACCATGACACTGTTGGGTTCGCAGCCCGTTGAGAGTACGGAGTAGCCCACGGGGGACTAAACCAGAGAATAAATGTGTCGCCACTGAGTGTGAACTAGGAAAAGATTTAAGGCCGCACTCACCCCTCGCAAGGGAAGACCTCAAACCGTTGGGTTCGGAATGGTCCCTTACTTATGCCATTATAATGGACGGGTTCACACAATGGTATAGCCAAGTCTTATGCAGTTCATGCAAGATAATTCAAATAAACACAAATTTGCACACCCATAAACATTAATAGAAATAATAAAAGCATATTGCATGAAGAAGTACGAGATGCAATAACGAAAATCAATCAAAAGCGGGAAAAGCGTCAATAAATAAATAATAAACAAAAAAGGGGGGTTAATCATGCATATATGAGTATTTCCCGAGTGGTACATGGAGTTGTATCCGAAGTACAGATCGTACTACCGTCAATTCAGATTCAGCTATGAAATTTACGTCTGGGTTTCCATCTGATATACCGAAAGGGATAATAACACACATAACCATCAATGTAATGTAAACAGACATAAAAAAAAGGCGAAATAATAAAATAACAATAAAAGTAAATAGACAAAAAGCAAAATAGCAAAATAAATATGAAATAATAAAATAACGATGAAGGTGAATAAATAAATAAAAAGATAAATAACGGAATGCCAAAGAAAGAAAAATGTGACCAGAAATTTAGCCGTCTTTAATATATGACTTCACATAACCGGCTGAACGTATTTCACGTCCAGCCATGCACGCAGCGTCTGGAACTATAAAAGAAATATGGTAATGGTGCCCTCAGTCTTACCTTTTAAGTTGTTCTCTCGGAAGTGCGTTAGGCTGTCACCGAAGAATCAAATCTGGTTCGCTGTTTCTGGTTTGCTGTTTACTGTTTGTTGTTTGTTGTTTCACTGTTTATTGTTTGCTGTTTGCCGTTTGCTATTTTTGGTTATTTTTGTTTTTCCTTTTTGCTGTTTCGGTTTTGCTATTTTTGGTAGTTTTGTTTACGATTTCTGATGGGGTTTTTTTGTTGTTTTTGGTGGCTGTTGGCTGGTTGTTGTAGGGGCTGCTGTTTGGTTGTTTTAGGGGCTACTGTTTGGTTGTTTTAAGGGCTGTTGTTTGGTTGTTTTTGGGGGGTTGTTTTAGTTGGTATTGGGGGCTATTTTTCAGTAATTGGATGGTTATTTTCACGGTTTTGGTTGGTTGTTTTTTTCTGTGGTTTTTTATTGTATTTTTTCAGTGATTGTTGGGTGATTGGTTCACTGTTTCGGTAATTGGTTGGTTGGGTGATTGCTTGTTGTTTCGGTTTTGGCTTTGTTGTTTTGTGTTTTTGTTTCGGTTCAAGAAGATGAAGAAAAAGAGAGAATCACTAGTTTTTTTTTTGTGTGTAGCCATCCAAGCCTCATCATTGTGATGATTTGGTCCCTAATTTATAATGTCTTGAAGGGATCTCCAAATAGGGAAATAAATCACATTTATTTGGGAGATATATTCTTAATTTATTTTGGGAATACAATCTCATAAATTTGGTGATGGATATCTCAAATCTTTTTAAATAGATGAGGAGGGATTTCACATCTTTTTAAATTGGAAAGTTTTGATGATAGAATCTGCACATGTGAATTGCATGGGATTTTGTCTATTTGGGAAGATTAGGGTGTGTGCATGGGTTCATGGGCCTTGGGCGTGTGTATGG
The DNA here is from genome assembly GCA_019454045.1 of Zanthoxylum bungeanum. Classification (NCBI taxonomy): domain Eukaryota; kingdom Viridiplantae; phylum Streptophyta; class Magnoliopsida; order Sapindales; family Rutaceae; genus Zanthoxylum; species Zanthoxylum bungeanum. Next base: position 10,998 of record SKCR01054329.1, on the reverse strand, counting down.
TGGGTTGCATGGGCTTTGGGCATGTGGATGGATTGCATGGGTTTTGTCCGGGACTAAGGTTTGAAACATAAACTGACTGAGCGAATCCGAGGCTGGCTAGTGAGTCCGAATCCGATGAGGTGCTAATTTTGGAGGATTTCTTTCCTTCCGGCACTCGTTTTCCATAACTTTCGCAACTTTTCAGGTAGTTCCTCCATACGAGGCTCATCATCGGGCTGATGCAAAAATACAATGTCTACAAGTGGTTATCTCATGTTTGTGCAATATATCGGTTTATTAACCTGGAACACGAAAATATGCAAAAGCCTGTGTCGATGGTCAGATGCAAACACCCAAATAATCCAATTAATCATATATTTATGTTAACCAAGTAACCTGAATTAATTAAGAATAAGTTCCAATTGTGGCTACCCCGCTCGACAGGTATATGTCTATCCTGTAAGGAAATCTACTTAAGGGTCACCATGCCTTGAGGTGAGATCGTGAGCTATTGAGTCTAAGGCTGAAACCTAAAATTCCTTCATCAAGTTCATTTTAAGTTTACTATATCAATCTTATTATTGGCCAGTTAACAAGAAGCATTAAGCTTAAGACTCAATAAATAAACCTTTATATTACCCAAGACATAAAGTAACCAACTTTATAAACCGGTGATATTGGAATTCATCACACCCTTAGATAATATGTTTAGTTACAAAACATACTTAAAATTATAAAATGCATAGTAAAACAGAAAAACGTAACAAAAAATTAAAAAGTAAATAAAATTACAACAATAAAAAAATGTTGGAGCTAGGGGTTTAATTTTTAATACTTCAAATACAGATTACTCCCTTATCAATTAATCATTTCTTGAATTAATTATATTAAAACCAACCATATAGGCGGTGAATGTCATTTGTCAAAAGTCCAATCGACCATATAGGCGGTATCAAAATCATATAAACCGACCATGTAGACGGTAACAATGTTAGATCCTAAACCGACCATATAGGCAGAAACTAAGTCCAATAATGAAAAACTGACCATATAGGTGGTAAATAATTAATTCAATTTACTTATTTAAATTAAGGGAATAAATCTAAATTATTATATTAAAAGTTTCACCCTAGACTCCAGCAAAAAGTGATTACCTACTCATGATGTAATTAAAAACACACAAAAAGTTATTAAATAAATAAAGAGAAAATACAAGAAAACTTAAATAAACATGCAAGACACTTTCTTTTATGTTTTCATGGAGAAATCCCCCAAAGAAAGCATGAAAAATTTATAAAGTTTAGCTTGGTATTTATAGGCAAATCTAAAGGCTTGCACAAATTTCTCCACCAATTGCTCCACCAAACATGGTACCAAACATAGCACCAAACATGACACCAAATCCTCCACCAAACATGCAAGATGGAAGTTTGACAATTTTTATTTTTTATTTTATTTTTATTTTTTTATTTTGAAAATGACTTTAATAATTACAAATAACACACTTGCGGATGTTTTATCAATTTCGGTCATGTAAACGTCAGATTTTGTAATTATTATGAACTTCAACATTGTAGATCTTTCAGTCTTCTTAATCTAGAACTTGAATCACCTCAATCCGATATTGGAGTAAAATGTTATGGCCAAAATACGACAATTGCGCAAAGTTGGAATTTCCAAAATTGTACTTCATTATAACGCCATTTCAAGTTTCCAATCTCCAAAATCAAAATATCAAGTCCAGTTTTTGCCCTTATTTGTTCCAATTTTCATCCTGATTGATTCTATTAAGTCCCAATTTTATTTTATCTTCAAAATAAACTAAAACACATCAAAACATTCATAAGACTCGAGAAACTATACAAAATATTAATTAAAAGGGGCGGTAAATATTGATATATTTTCCGCTCATCACACCCCCAAACCTAACATTTTGCTAGTCCTAGAGCAAAACAAGAAAATTAAATGCAATAAACAATTAAAATTAAATTAAGCCACTTTCGTAGGGATCACAGTTGCATTTAGCGTATGCAACAAGCCTTTAAACCCCTAGGTGTCCCTAGTGGACGAGTTGTAGTCTCGTGAGGACTTACAATGACGATACCCACAAACATCAATCTAATGCACATAAAAGCAAAAAGACAAGAGAAAATAGAATAAACAAGTTAGTGACTATACAAGTGAAACGTCTTATCCAAAATAATAGTTTTTTTTTCTTTCTAAATTACCAAATAAGTAAATTCTCCGATTTTTTTTACCATTCTTCATATACACAACCAACAAGGTATTAATCAAATCATTGTGCCCACAATATTGATAAGTGTTGTTGAAAATAGAGCAATATTTTTGTCTTAAAGTTATATCAGAATTCACACCTTTTTTTTTTTGGCAATGAATTTTTTTTTATTTATAACATCTTCAATCCATGTAGCGAGCTTTGGGCCAGTGACTCCCAAACCAGATGGTTTTAGGGCACTAGGTGTTAAGACACCCTTACAGACTTAATTACTCGGATTTCATATATCTTTTTTTTTTTTACAACATCTTCAATCCATATAGCGAGCTTTGGGCCAGTGACTCCCAAGCCAGTTAGCTTTATGGCACTAAGTGTTAAAACACCTCTACGGACTTAATTACTTGAATCTCAGATGTGTGTTTTTTTTTATTCATTACTTTTTTTTAGATGCTTCATCCAATTAAACTAGAGCACTGAATATTACAACTTTTCACTTACAACTCATGGTAGTATGTTACAATGCATGTTGATAATACTTGTCAACTGAGCATATGAAGATCCAATTTAGTCAGTATTATGGAGAATTCACAAATTAAATAATTCAAAAGGAAATAAACAAAAATTAACTTGTTACGAAATAGGTTGAGATAGGAGTGGAAATTCCTTACACAGCTATCTCACACCAATTTCACCTAATTAGTCAAGTTAAAAACACAAAAACACCAAATATTTTTAATTTTTTCTAAAAATTTTTTATATATTTTTTTTTTTAATTTTTTGTAAATTTTTGACTAGAAATCGAAAAATAAAAACAAGATACTAGTCAACTATTCCCCTCCCCCAAACCTAAATGAGACACTGTCCCCAATGTCTTAAAAAGTAGAAGAAGAGTTTAGAAACAGTACCTGGTTAGCTAATTCTACATCTAAAAAGAAAATTAAAGGTTAAGATCCAGATTTATCCGACCCTTCTTAACACGATCATTATCAGACCAGTTTATCTTGGAAATGATATGGTCAATTTGTGGTTCAAAGGCTAAAATTTGGTCAATTAAATCATTGGCAGTTCTAGCAGTGAAGAGGATTTCTTTTATAAGTTTTGATACGAACCCATTTCTCCGGGCATCATCAAGAAACACACAAAGAAAATCATAAAATACATCAGCGTTAAACAGTCCAATCGGTTTCTAGTGTATGTTTAGGTTCGCCGAAGATAGTACTGTAAAAATTTCCTCCATCGTACCTAAGCTACATGGCAAAGTAATAAAAGCATCAGCACGGTTAATCATTTCCACAAGTTGTTCGGACATACCTGATGTAGGCACTGCATTTTTGCATATAAGTCTCGATGATGAATCTCATATGGAGGCACTACCTATTTAAGTCATGGAAGTCGCGGGAAACGGACGTCGGAAGGGAAATTCAGAAATCAATGTCTTGTTGGACTTAATTCGTTTGCTTAGTTGTGGGTTCGTTCGTTGGACCTCTGTTTTAAAACTTATCCTTGACCCAAAATCCCCGCAAGCCACACATCATTGGCCCAAAACCCCTGCAATCCACACCAAGCCCACTAAAACACCAACCACACGCCCAAGGGACCACATTCACTCCCAAACCCATTAAAACACATCCAAAATCATAAATTCACACATTAAACACATGTTAAAATCAAACACAATCACCTTCCCAAATTAAAGAAATCAAATCAAATCCCATAAATCACCTTCCTAATTAAATTAAATCAATGCCTAAACTAAAGAAATCAAATCAAATCCCATAAATCCCTTTCCCAAACTAAGACAAATCACCTTCCTAAATTGAAGAGATACTTTCCTTATGATACACAAATTAAATATCCCCATAATTACACAATATTCATTCTCTATTCGCAAAAGGATAACCCCAACCCTTGCATATAAAAAGAAGCATAAACCCAACCTTAGAACCCCTAGCACCCATACGGCACCAAGAACCCTTCTCCTTTCTTCCATCTTCACACATCTCTCTCTCAACCAATATTCACATAGACCACTTACGAACTACCCTCACAAACCCTAGCAGCCCTCAACACACATTCACAAGTAAACTGCCCATTGACCACAAATTAACTTTCACGCCTAAAGCCTCCCTCACGTCCCTCAAAGTAGCACAGCCCTCACATTCTTCACGGCCACACAACAAACCCTTCACGCAATAACACCCAGCCCTTCATTGCTCATTAACCAAATAATACTCATCCAGCAAGCCTTCCATTCACTCACGCACACACTGCCATTCACTCACGCACACACATCCCATTACACTAACCAAACTCAAGCACACACAGACTTCAACAGCCCACTCACGTAACCACAAACAGCAACCAATAAAGCCCTCCATTGCCGCACAAATAACATCCAGAGCTCTAAAGCCACGCCAAACAGCAACCAATACAGCCCTAGACTGCACCCTCAAATTAACGCAAACTAGCCCCTAACCTAGACCTAAACTGCCGAAACACACCCCTGAACTGCACCCTGAAACTACCGAAAAACACCCCTGAATTGCACCCTGAAACCACCAAAACAACACTATCTTGAACACCGAAAATAGTCCCTAAAATCGGCCCATTTACCGTCAAAATTCTGCCCTGAAACATAGCCCAAATATCACCAAAAACAGTGAGCAAACAGCAGCCCAAAACAGCGAGGCAACGAAGGAAAACATTGAACCAGTGAACCGGAGGAGTTACGGAGCGTTAACCCTTCGACGGCCATGTAACACACTTCCAAGAGACGACTTAAGAGGTTAGACCTGAGGGCAACCTTTTATTTATTCCCATTCATTTTTTTATTATTTATTAGTATTTCTCTGCATGCGTATTGTTGGTTTATGTATGTTGTGGCCATGGGATGAATGAAATATGTGTTATCTCTTGCGGTATATCGGATGGAAATTCCGTAGCCGAATCCGAATAGACGGTAGTGCGGTCTGCACTCGGGATACAATGCCACGTACCGCTTGAGAGACGCACATATTTCGTGTCATCTGATCTTATGTTTATTTGTTGTTTGTTAGAAATAATATGTTACTTTTATGGATGATTAGGTTGTTTAGTATGTTATTTTTTATGCATGATTACTTGATTATTTCCAAGCATGATTTAGTTATTTCTTTCGCATTAGGAACTTGATTATGTCTCTTATACGTTTATGTTTAGATTATTATTTATTTACATGTCCATGCTTAGCGATTTAATGTATGCATGAGATTGTGTGCTTACCGTTATTTCGCCTTACTTTTATGCATGCAAACTTAGATATAAGTTATATGCAAACTTAGATATAGGTTATATGCAAACTTAGATGTAGGTTATTGTTGCGTAGACTTGGTTAGATTATTCCACCAATCCATTCATTACAAGTGGCATAAGTAAGGGACCATTTCGAACCCAACGGTTTGAGGTATTCCCTTGCGAGGGGTGAGTGCGGCATTTAATCATTTTCCCAGTTCACACTGGGTGGCGACTCTATGTTATTTCTCCGATTTAGTTCCCCCGTGTGCTACTCCGTACTCCCGACTAGGTAGCGAGCCTAGAACAGCGTCTCCAATTTATGTGTCCTACAGTCTGGCGACTCCACTGGCGATAGAGAATCGGCCCCGAAATAATGCCTTATAATGTTTGTGATTTTTACTTTAATTAAACGTGCCTACCGTAGGTTTAAAGGGGTTTAATCAAAGGCATTATTAAAGCTAGGTAATGGTTTGGTGTCTTCCGTCATTCACTACCTTACTATAAGGAAAAGCTGTGAAGGCACCTAAATAATCATTACCCGCAGCTCACTGTGACAGACTAATTTGGAGGACTTGTTGTTTTTTCCTGTCACCAATATGATAAGAGCCTAAGAGGCTTGGGTATTTAAGATAGTTCGCTCCACCCTCCCTCTGGGGAATCTACAATAGGAAATCCATTTAACAGGTTGTCACGCACCATAACTCGTTGGCATCTACCTTAAGGTATAAAAAAGTGCGCTCACTTGGTCGCTCGAACCCTTGAGTGGGGAGTCCTAGTTGTGGGCAATCCTTCATCGACAAGAGCCTTTGTCTATACCATTGTAGACCCGCATATGAAGTGTAGTAGTAAGACCAATAGAAACTATTCCTTTATGCTTACATTTAGGACCATCGTCATTTGGTTTCAGTTGGACCTTTTGTCATGAGGTATGGGCTTGTTGGGCTATTTAAACTGTGACGAGTCCATGCTTTATGGCAGTTGGGGCAAAAGCTTCTGAAATGCCAATGGGCCATTTTGTGTTTAGGCCCCTCATCATTTGAAGTTGTTTAGCCATGTTATCGCAAAAGTGTAACCCTGTTGGGCCTTTTTCAACTAGGACAAGTTTGCACAATGAAATAGTATGATTGAATGCTTTAAAATGATAATGGGCCGACTTATACATTCCATGCATTGCACGCATACAAGCTAACTTGTAGTTTTAAAAGACATCATAGATACCCGTTGGGTTAGGGAAGAGGGCAGACTCACCAAAAGACCACTAGCCAACATGAGTGAATCAGTTAACGAGGGATCTTGTATGGATCAACTGGAAACCAGTCTCACTAAGATTACTAAGCAGTTGCAAGTTTTGACCAATGCTGTGGCCAGTTTGACCGTACCCCGTATGGCCGATAATAGGAAGTTTGGCAATCAGAATAGAAAGACCATTGGGGAACCTTCAAGGACCAAGCCCACTCCTTATGAGGTCGCCCCTATCAAAAACAGATGATTCTCCAATTTTGGTAGACCTTTGTCGGAGGTGTTTGAAGAGCTGAAAAGGCAAGGATTCCTAAACCCCTTAGAACCTAAACCACTTCCAAACCATGTGCCCCGCTACCTTGACTTAAACCTATATTGTTACCTCCACCAGGAAAAAGGCCATGACACTGACAAATGCACCCACGTTAGGCATGAAATCCAAGACCTTAATGATGCCCTTAAAATACCCGACCCGGAAAAAGAACAACCCAACACACACAGAACCCCACCACCCACCTATATGATCAACTCCGGCCTACCCGACAGCCTTGTCCTCCAAACTTACAACCACCAAACTTCCCGCATGGGGATACGGGTCAACAGTTGTCAAGATGAAATAGAGCAGAGGGAGGATTTCTGGGAACTCTTCTCGGATAATGACAAGAATGAGGTGGAAAAAAGGGAAGTATATGGGAAAAAGAACTACTGCAGTTGGAGAATCTGATGTTCGAAGAAAGCAAGAAGATGGGGGAAGACGAAGTTGCAAATTATGGAGATGTTTGTTTTCCTGATCTTATTCAATTGTGATCCCACATTTATTAATAATAAAGACATTGATTCTGCCTACTTGTTCGAGTTTTTTCCTCAATAGTTAAGCATGAGTCCGATGATGAAATTATTTTCTTCATGGTGAAACCTTAGAAACGATAAGTGTGAGATGTACTCTCATCCGATATTTTGAGTAGTTGATCTTGACTCGACTCACAAGCACTTAATTAGAGGATCTTACAAGTGGAAGCCTGAGTAGTCGGCGAGATGACTAGTTGAAGAGATGTCGGATCGGTGAATGACCATTTACCTAGATGTCCATCCTGGTTTTCTTATGTTACGATATATGATATGGTTGGAAACGAAGCAAAATTCTTTGAAAATAAAAGGAAAAAATAGACCACCTATAACCGATAAGCATGAAGCTACCCATGGGCGAGTATTAGGACCACCATGAGGAGAAATGCTACCTTAAAGGGTAGGTGTGTCGGAAAAAAAAAAAGCAAGAGAAAGAAAAGAAAGAAAAGAGAAAAAAAAAGAAAAGAGAAAAAAAAAAAGAAAAAGAAAAGAAAGAAAAGAAGTTCAAAATGAAAAGAAAGAAAAGAAAGAGACAAAAGAAAACCATATCATGTTGAGTACGAGGAAGTAAGCACAGAGTATGATCAAGACATATAGGTTGGTTAGACCCACTGATCCAATTCTCCAAGACAAAATCATCGAGTTGGCTTACTTAAGGATTAAGCTGCGAAAGAACCTTGGCACACACACATTTTGAGTCGGGTTCATATCATTTATTCAAACACTCGGATTTGAGTTGCCTCGAGTACTTTGAAGGTTCTCTGGTTTCAACACTGGGCATCCTTTGAGGGCATTGATATGTCTGACTGTTGGGACTATTTCGTAAGAGGCAGTACAATATGTTGGTATGGAAACGTCACATCATATGACCTATTTTCACCTAATGTAAGTAGCAAATAGCAGAAAGCTGAGCCAAGTCTGGGGGCCTACCAGTCTACCACCTCAAAAATAAGGGATATATCAAGAACTCGAGCCATGAGATAAAAGAAGACTGAGCAATCACCACAGAGAACTGACAAAAGGAAACTGTAAGCATGCCCATGGGTGACAAAAGACGTTAGTGGGCGAAGGGCGCCAGAGAACACAAGGAAGACCTAACCCAACGGAATAGGAAACTCATCTATGCATGCATGCATACACGTGACGTACTTCATTCTTTTGGTGTTTTGTTTTTATTCGCAGGTGTTGAAGAAAATGAAAAAGCAACAAAGGATAGAAAGATGAACCGAGACTGGGGGCGACCAGTCTACACTTTCTCATGCAAATCGGTTCAAAAATGAGCCATCTCTCATCAAGTAACGGTTCAAAAATGAACCATCTCTCATCAAGTAATGGTTCAAAAATCAGCCACCTCTCACCAAGTAACGGTTCAAAAATGAGCCAACTCTCACCCTGTAACGGTTCAAAAATGAGCCACCTCTCATCCAATAACGGTTCAAAAATGAGCCACCTCTCATCAAGTAACGGTTCAAAAATGAGCCATCTCTCATCAAGTAACGGTTCAAAAATAAGCCATCTCTCATCAAGTAACGGTTCAAAAATGGACCACCATCACATCAGCGATGCCTCAAAATGAGTTTTAGCATGCCGAAAATGGCTCTCCAAAAATGGAGCATGGTTTAAAAATGGACCACCATAACATCAGCGATGCCTCAAAATGAGTTTTAGCATGCCGAAAATGGCGCTCCAAAAATGGAGCACAGTTCAAAAATGGACCACCATAACATCAGCGATGCCTCATGCGCGATGCCTCAAAATGAGGTTTAGCATGCCGAAAATGGCGCTCCAAAAATGGAGCACAGTTCAAAAATGGACCACCATCACATCAGCGATGCCTCAAAATGAGGTTTAGCATGCCGAAAATGGCGCTCCAAAAATGGAGTACAATTCAAAAATGAACCACCATCACATCAGCGATGCCTCAAAATGAGGTTTAGCATGCCGAAAATGGGTCTCTAAAAATGGAGCACAGTTCAAAAACGGACCTCCATCACATCAGCGACGCCTCAAAATGGGGTTTATCATGCCGAAATTGGCGCTCCAAAAATGGAGAAAAGTTCCAAAATGGACAACCATCACATCAGCGACGCCTTAAAATGAGGTTTAGCATGCCGAAAATGGCACTCCAAAAATGGAGAACAATTCGAAAATAGACCACCTCTCATCAGTTCAGTTCAGTAGTGATTCCTAGAGATCGCAGCATCTTGCAGGGATGAACCTCAGGGGTCGAACCACCTCACCACATCATCAACTCAGTTTGAAGCAGCAGGCAAGTCAGGTGGCAGCTGGCGAACCAGGTAAGTAAAAATGCATTGCATAACTTTGATAGGATTGTCAATGTCACACACTGCACAAGTCCTATCAAATTGGGGGCGACTGTAGGCACTGCATTTTTGGATATAAGTCCCGATGATGAGTCTCATATGGAGGCACTACCTATTTAAGTCATGGAAGTCGTGGGAAATGGACGTCGGAAGGGAAATGCAAAAATCAATGTCTTGTTGGACTTAATTCGTTTACTTAGCTGTGGGTTTGTTCGTTGGACCTCTGTTTTAAAACTTATCCTTAACCCAAAATCCCCGCAATCCACACATCATTGGCCCAAAACCCCCGTAGTCCACACCAAGCCCACCAAAACACTAACCACACACCCAATGGACCACATTCATGCCCAAACTCATTAAAACACATCCAAAATAATAAATTCACACATTAAACACATGTTAAAATCAAACCAAATCACCTTCCCAAATTAAATAAATCAAATCAAATCCCATAAATCACATTCCTAATTAAATTAAATCACATGCCTAAACTAAAGAAATCAATCAAATCCCATAAATCCCTTTCCCAAACTAAGACAAATCACCTTCCTAAACTGAAGAGATCATTTCCTTATGATACACAAATTAAATATCCCCATAATTACACAATATTCTTTCCTTATTCGCATAAGGATAACCCCAACCATTGCCTATAAAAAGAAGCATAAACCCAACCTTAGAACCTCTGGCACCCATACGGCACCAAGAACCCTTCTTTTTTCTTACATTTTCGCGCCTCTCTCTCTCTCAACGAATATTCATATAGACCACTTACGAACTACCCTCACAAACCCTAGCAGCCCTCAACACACATTCACAAGTAAATTTCCCATTGACCACAAATTAACCTTCACGCCTAAAGCCTCCCTCACTTCCCTCAAAGTAGCACAGCCCTTACATTCTTCACGACCACACAGCAAACCCTTCACGCAATAACACCCAGCCCTCCATTGCTCATTAACCAAATAATACTCATCCAACAAGCCTGTCATTCACTCACGCACACACTACCATTCACTCACGCACACAGAACCCATTACACTAACCAAACTCACGCACACACAGACTTCAACAGCCTACTCACGTAACCACAAACAGCAA
>SKCR01054328.1:0-29825 GCA_019454045.1 Zanthoxylum bungeanum | reverse complement strand
ACGCGTATAACGCAAGCGCACGTATCGTTCAAGTAGTATAAAAAGTATCGATCACACGAGGACTTAATACCTAATCCATTAATTTTATGAGGTCAAATGATTACTAGTATCTAACAGGTTGTTTGATTGATTTGAAAAGGTGACGATTCTAAATTTAAAAACAAGTAAATTAAATTGTTCGAAAGTATGTTTAAGAAAATTCAATATTAAAAACTATCTAGGGTTGTGATTTCTTTCTCCACTATCATTTAAAAGATGAAGTGGTTATCTTAAAGTTGGGTAATATATTGATTTATAACCTGGAACACTAAATTTTGTGTAAGCCTCTGTCAATGGTCAGACAAATACCCAATTTAACCCAATTGAACCGTATGTCTATGTCAACCAAATTATCTGGATTCATTAAGTTTAAGTTCCAATTATGGCTACCCCCGCCCGACAGGTATATGTCTATCCTGTAAGGAAATCTATTAAGGGGGTATCTATCCTCAAGAAGATCGTGGGCTATTGAGTCTAAGGTCTTAAACTTAAATCCCTATGTCTAGTTCATTTTAAGTTTCCCAGTTCAATTTTATTAATGGCCAGTTAATGGAAAATCATTAAGATTAAGACTCAATAAATAAATCTTTATATTACTCAAACTATAATCTAACCCCTTATAAACCGGTGATATGAAATTCATCACAACCCCAGATATCTAACTTAGTTACGACATAACTAGGGCTAACAAAAACTTAAAAGTAAAAGACATAAAGTAAAAATGCTGAAAAGTAATTGCAGTAGTGTAAAAGCTGAAAGTAAATTACAATAAAATAAAATGCTAAAGTAAAAGGAATTATTTTTACTACTACTAATTTAGATATCTCCCAAAATATTAAATATATACTTGTGATAATATTACCAACCAGCCATATAGGCGGTAACCTGATTAAGTCAAATTAAGTCCAACCAGCCATTAATGCGGAAAAAGATTTATCCATGAACCTGCCATATAGGCGTAAAAATATTTGTTACCAACCGAACAATATGGCGGTATCCTTTTTAAGTCAATATTTTAAATAGTGAATATATTATATTTAAGGGAGATTAATCTAAATAGCAATAGTGAAAGAATTACCTTTCACCCTAACTGGGGAAGTTACCTCCTCATGGTGAATAGTAAAAACTGTAAAAAGTAAGAAAGTAAATTACTATTATTACAAAAAATAATTAAAATTTAATTACAAAACTAAAATTAAAAGAAACTAGAGAGAGAAACTCTCTCTTTACATCAAAGAAATGAGAGAGAGTGGTACAACTGAAACTGGAATTTCGCGCTCTATTTATAGGGGTTAGTAGGGGTCCGGCGTCGCGACGCCCATCTCGCGTTGCGACGCGCATTTTTTTGACGTGGCACGCTCTGGTTCGTCGGTTGAAGATTCTGGATAAGGTGATAAGGCGACACGTGGCAAGGTGGTTAGGGCTCAATTATTATGACACGTGGCGACTTCTGATTGGTCGGATAGATTCTTATTCGCCACGTGTCAGATAGGGATAAGAGAGCCAATAATTGATCCTGACGTGGCGACACGTGGTAATTTGACTGTCGGCACCATAGAATCGCGACACGTGGCACGCTGTGATTGGTTGATGATGACGTGGCAGTGAGGGGCATGTTGACTGGTCAACCTGGAGATGTGGACGATGATGTGGCTATGACGTGGAGTGACACGTGGCGACACATGGCGATGGTGACTGTCGGCACTGTAGGATGGTGACACGTGGCACGGCGCACGTTAGCAAAGTCAAACTTTCACAGATTCTGATTTGTGAACCCGGCGCACGTTAGCACTGTTCGGCGCACGTTAGGCGTCGCGACGCGCCCAAATTACCAAAATGCCTTTTTTACCAATTTTCACTGTTTTGCTCCAAATTACCTCCAGAATGTCCTGAAACTTTATTTATCTACAAAATAACACAAAACACATCAAAATATTCACAAAACTTAAGAACTAAACAAAATATTAAGTTAAATGAGTGGGAAATAGTGATATAATTACCACTCATCACACCCCCAAACCTAACATTTTGCTAGTCCTCGAGCAAAATACAGAATAAAATAACATAAATATCTTTAAAATAAAATTTAACTAAGCCACTTTCGTAGGGATCACGATTGCATTTAGCATATGCAAAAAGCCTTTAAACCCCTAGGTGTCCCTAGTGGACGAGTTGTAGTCTCGTGAGGGTTTACATCAATGATACCCACAAACATTTTACAAAAGTAAAAAGGTAGTGAAACTAATGCACACAAAAGCAAAAAGACAAGAGAAAAGAGAAGTTAGTGACTAATCAGGTGAAATTTCTACTTCAAGTTACTAGTTGTTTTCTTTCTTTCTAAATTACTGAATAAGTAAATTCTCCGATTATATTTACCATTTTCCATATACACAGCCAACAAATTATTAAACAACTCATTTTTGCCCACAACAGTCATAAGTGCAGTTGATAAGAGAGTAATATTTTTATCCTAAAGTTTTATCAGAATTCACACCTTTTTATAGCAATGGAATAATTTTTCCGCCATATATTAAGTGCATATTCCTTGCAGCTAAGACTCGACCCAATTCATGTGCTGCTTCTATGTATTGTGGTTTAGTACCAACACTACTACCGCAAAACACACAGATGTTTTCAACTCGTCTTCTTGAAGTGGCTTCCATGTTTTACTCTGGATGTCTTCAAAAGTGCAATGATGTGTTTAATTTATAATACCTGAAAAGGGTGAGTAAAATATTAGCACTAGTACTTGCCAAATGACAATTATTAGTTAAATAGTAAAATAAATCGTGATAGTCAAAAAGGTATGGATCCTGTCGAAGAAAATAAAAGAAAACAACAAAACAAATTACAATTATTAGGAAAAGACAAAGAGATATAATATGTACAAGAATTTACAGCTTGATTGACGTCTATGCGTCAGGGAAAAGCTTCCCATCCAATTTTCTTATAAATTGGCAAACATGGTCTTTTTGAGTCAGATTCCCTAGACTTAACTGTTGTTTTTCTTTTTGAAATTGTGTATGTAATTTGCGAAAGGCTATGTGAACATATCCATTGGGATGCATCTCAAGAGTCGAAGATATATCATCTAAAGACTCTTTACTCAAGCCATCCCTAATGAATTTAATTTTGTCTTCGCGATTATCAGACACCATTCCTAAAGAACAACAACGAGTATTGCAATTCCAGCGTGCACATTTATAACAAACACCCATTTTCTTAGCTCTACGTTTCTTTGCATAGGTGCTTCTTCCAAAACCAGATAGATGTGAAATAAAAGAGTCAGAAGACTCACCTACCAATCGGACTCGTGCTTCTATTAACCAACGAATGTCAGTAGGAATACCTTTGATCATTAGTAATCTCATCCGTTCCAAGCGAGATTTGTAGACTTTCATCAGAGATTTTTGAGGGAGAGAAGGAAATTGCTTGTGAAGATTTGCGAGAGCGTCTTCCATCGTGAAATGACTTTACCTGCAAAAACTAAACACACAAAAATAAAACACACCAGATTACAATATATACACAAATTGCATGGGTTGCCTCCATGCGAGCGCTAAGTTTTAACGCCGTCAGCTAGACGTGACTTCTCGATCATTAGGCTGGATTTGAAAGTGTGACACTTTCTTTTTGTCGCTCAAATGATTCTTCCCAGTAGTGTTTAACATGCTTGTTTTTAACCTTGAAAGTTTTGTTGGAGTCATGATCATGTATCTCAACGGCTCTATCTGGTAAAACTTTGGTGATCACAATGGACCTGACCACCGTGATTTTGGCTTCCATGGGAAGAATTTCACCCTTGATTTGTTTTAACAATACCTTCTGCCCTGGTTCCAGTTGTATGCGCACTAACTTCTCATCATGTCTTTTCTTGCCCTTTTCTTTGTACAATTTGGCATCCTCAAAAGGCTGATTGTGAAATTCCTCCAATTCATTGAGCTGGTGGATCTTTTTCTCTTCTGTTGCTTGTAGTACAAGAATTGGCTCTTTCAGTGCAAAAGATGCTTTATCTTTAGACTCCACAGGCAATTGACATGTTTTAAGTTTGTCAGTAGAACTTTGCATTGCATTGGAGTTCTGAATGGTATTGTGTATCACATCAAGTCTGAAACATTCCTCATTCTTTTCATCATCTGGGAAATTCATGGCCTTGAAAACATTGAATGTTACTTCTTGGTCATGTACCCTCATAGTTAATTCTCCTTTTTGTACATCAATAATGGTTCGACCTGTAGCCAAGAATGGTCTCTCGAGGATGATTGGCATGTCTGCGTCTTCCTCCATATCAAGGACAATAAAATCTGCTGGGAAAATGAATTTGTCAACCTTGACCAGCACATCCTCAACTACGCCTCTTGGAAATACGAGCGTTCTATCAGCAAGTTGTAGAGAGACTAAAGTGGGCATTGTTTCTCCATTCTGCAGTTTCCTGAAAATAGAAAAAAGCATCAAGTTAACACTCACACCTAAATCACATAAAGCCCTACCAAAGTTATGTTCTCCTATGATGCACGGAATGGTGAAACTGCCAAGATCTTTCAACTTCGGGGGAAGTTTCCTCTGAATGATGGCACTACATTCTTCTGTCAATGCTACTGTCTCGTAATCTCCCAATCTCCATTTTCGTGAAAGAATA
The DNA here is from genome assembly GCA_019454045.1 of Zanthoxylum bungeanum. Classification (NCBI taxonomy): domain Eukaryota; kingdom Viridiplantae; phylum Streptophyta; class Magnoliopsida; order Sapindales; family Rutaceae; genus Zanthoxylum; species Zanthoxylum bungeanum. The sequence continues at coordinate 25,147 of SKCR01054328.1, read as the reverse complement.
TCTTTCATGAATTTTACATAGCTGGGCATTTGTTCCAAGGCTTCTGCAAATGGAATGTTGATGTGCAGCTTTTTGAACACCTCCAGGAAACGAGCAAACTACTTGTCCAGTTTGTTTTTCTGAAGACGCTAACGAAAAGGTGGAGGTGGAGTGGTCTGTTCTTTTTCCTTTGCTTCTTTTTCCTCCGTCTGTTGCCCTGTTTCTTTTGGAACTTCCTCAGCAGTTGTTTTGGCTCCAACATCTTTGTTGATTTCAGTACCGCTTTTTAACATGATGGCATGACATTGCTCATTTCCTATGTTCCTTGGATTTGGTTATGTGTTGCTGGGAAGATTTCCTGGCGGTCTGTAACTCTGAGCATTGGCCAGTTGTCCGATTTGATTCTCCAGTGCTTTAATGGAAGCAGATTGGCTCTGAAACATAGCATCGTACCTTCTTAACTAAGTCAGCACTTCTGCTATTCCTGTTCATTTACCTGCTCATGGCCTTTGTTATGTTGCTGGAATCCATGTGGTGGATAGTTCTGTTACCCTGAATTGTTGCTCCATGAAAAATTGGGATGATTCCTCCACCATGGGTTGTAGGTGTTGGAATATGGATTGTTCCCATGTCTGTTGAAATTGATGATAAAATTCACCGTCTCTTCAAGTTGGTTCGACTCTGGTGCTCCTCCATATGGTGAACTTGTGGATCCAATGATAAGAGTCTCCATAAATTTGCATATCGGATCCAGCTTGGCGTTGACTGCTGTATTTGCTCCACTTTCATAAATTCCTGCAATTCTTTGGATCATGCTCATTTCTGTTGGCCACAAGGAATTATTGTTGGCCATTTCTTCGATTAGGTCCAGGCTTGATCTTCTCATTTTTCCATTAAAGCTCCTCCAGCAGCAGCATCGATTGTGGTTCTCATTATTCCATAAAGTCCATTATAGAATGTTTGGACTTGAAGCCATTTTGGAATCTCATGGTGAGGACATTTCCAGAGCAAATCTGTGTACCTTTCCCAAGCTTCGTAAAGAGTTTCTGAATCTTGTTGTACAAAGGATGTGATGTCATTCCTCAGTTTTCCAGTTCTGGCTGGTGGAAAGTACTTTGCAAGAAATTTGGTGGCTAAAGTGTTCCAAGTTGTGATAGAACCTGCTGGTAGTGAATGTAGCCAAACTTTAGCTCTGTCCTTCAAGGAGTATGGGAAAACACGCAATCTCATTGCTTCTTCAGCTTCTCGGTTGTAATTGAAAGTGCCGCAAACTTCCAGGAAGTTGCTGATGTGGGCATTAAGATCTTCAGTTGCATTCCCCCCAAACTGAACTGACTGCTGAATCATCTGAATGCATTTTTTGATGTCACCCGCATTTGCTGGTAAGGGAGGAAGTACAATACAAGAAATGAGTCTATCAACCACCGGAATGGTTCTGACTCGAATGGGAATTGGTGGTGCAACCTCCAAAGGTTCAGGTTCCATGTTGCCAATTGCTTCTTGGCCTTCTCGCCTTTCCCTTCTCAACTGTCTGATGGTTCTTTCAATTTCTGGGTCAAGCGGTCGAAATTCAAAGCTTCTAGTTCGTCTCATGAAGTTTCTGAGAACCTGAAACACAAGAAAACAACAACAATAAGTAAAAAGAAATTAGATACAAGTAAAGGTATCTAACCTTGAAACTAATAGTGAAAGGTAAATAAGTCCCCGGCAACGGCGCCAAAAACTTGACCGGCGTAAATACACGCGTATAACGCAAGCGCACGTATCGTTCAAGTATTATAAAAAGTATCGATCCCACGAGGAATTAATACCTAATCTATTAATTTTATGAGGTCAAATGATTACTAGTATCTATTGGTTGTTTGATTGATTTGAAAAGGTTGACGATTCTCAATTTAAAAACAAGTAAATTAAATTGTTCGAAAGTAGGTTTTAAGAAAATTCAATATTAAAAACTATCTAGGGTTGTGATTTCTTCCACTATCATTTAAAAGGTGAAGTGGTTATCTTAAAGTTGGGTAATATATTGATTTATTAACTTGGAACACTAAATTATGTGTAAGCCTTTGTCGATCGTCAGACACAAATACCCAATTTAACCCAATTGAACCATATGTCTATTGTGGGAACACAGGAAATCTGGGGCGACGCATGCTGTCCTAGGCTCGCGGCCTAGTTGGGAGTACGGAGTAGCCATGGGGGACTAAACCGGAGAGTAATGGAGTCGCCACCTGGTGTGAACCAGGAAAATGAGATTTAAGGCCGCACTCACCCCTCGCAAGGGAAGACCTCAAACCGTTGGGTTCGGAATGGTCCCTTACTTATGTCACTTTTAATAAAAGGATTTATGTAATAATTTAACCAGGCTTAAATAACATTTATTTACAAAAATATCATGCTTCTATATGCATACATCAACAAGTTCATCACAACATGCAACATCACATGGCAATCTCATGAACATATTTCAATCCTATGATATGGAAAACTAAGAACAACATAATCATGCTTGAGTACTATCTCATGAACCTATTAACCAAATAACATGCTAACAGCCTAATCATGCTTGAATACAATCCCAAGAACACATAGAATGGATAAATGCAGGAATACAAATAATACGGTTGGCTATATAACACAAGAAAGATCAACCAAGAGGCAATTATGCATGAATATGATAAGACAAACTCAGTTCAGTGTGTGCGCGTTCGTTTAGCGTTCGTAAACGCGTTCGAACAGTAAACAGAAGGTTCGCGTTCGTATGGCGTTTGATAACGCGTTCGAACGGAAATGAAACAGAATGCTCGCGTTCGTATGGCGTTTGATAACGCGTTCGAACGGAAATGAAACAGAATGTTCACGTTCGTATGGCGTTCGTAAACGCGTTCGAATGGGAACAGACCTGATGCATGAAATGGGACGCAATACATAAACAATAAAATAAAGGGGCGCAGCGAAGTACTGTCGTAAAGGTGGCCTTTCGGGGGCTCTTGATCTCTCAAAGAGAGGACCTTTAGACCAACATACTAAGCCCATGCGCGTCACATCATATCATGCATACAAACATAAAGACAATCATATTAAACTAAGTATGCTCGATTGAACGTATCTTGCATTCAACCGAACACACATCAATCGGTGCGGCAAACCATCGTGGTGAAGGATTTTAACCCCTCCAATTAGGGGACCTTTCATCGCACTTACTAAGCCCATACACTCGATCGTATCATACGGGGATAAGCAACATGCAGAATTTAGGTGATGACAAATAAATAAATGAAGGCAACACAAAACAAGAGATGGTGCCGTTTACTCAAGTGGTACGTGGAGTTGTATCCCAAGTACAGACCGCACTACCGTCCATTCGGATTCGGCTACGGAATTTACGTCTGGGTTTCCATCCTATATACCACAAGAGACGACACTCTTCCATTTCATTCAAGCCACAACGTGCATCCATAAACGACTCTCATGCGAATAGAATTAATGATAAAAAAATGAATATAAACCAATGAAAAAGTGCCCTCAGGTCTAACCTTTTAAATCACCTCTCGGATGTACGGTACACGATCGTCGGAAGGGTGGATGCTCCGCAACTCTCCCGGTTCACTGGTTCACTGTTCTCGTTCGTTGTCTTACTGTTTTGAGTCGTCGTTCTCCGTCTTTTGCTATTGTTTCCTTGTGGTTTCGCTGCCGTTTCCTCTTTATCTTTTGCTTACTGTTTTTGGGTGTGTTCTTCCTGTGATTTTTATGTGTGTTGTGTATGAGCTAGGGACTAGGGTTGAGAAGGTTGGTGAATGGTTCTTTTTATAGGCAAAGGGTTGGGCTTGACAAGGAAAGGGATTTGGCTAATTAAAGAGGGATTTGATTTGGTGTTGGATAAGGGAAGTCCAAGATTGAGGGGGGACAAATCTTGGCTAGATAGGGAAGGTTGAATATTTGATTGGCTTGGTTTAGGAATACAATATTTTAAGTTAGGAATAATATATTGGTTGATTGATTTTAACTTGGTATGATTATATTTTGATTTAGTATGTAATTTGTTTAATTTAGGCATGATTTTAGTTTAAGTTGGTAATTTTTTATTTTATGTTTGGTATATGTTTTATTTAATTATTTAATTAATTTAATTATTATCTTATTTAGTTAATGTTTTAATTAATATTTATTTATTTAAATTGGGATGTGTTTTATGGGCTTTGGGGGGCTAATTGGGCTGGATGTGAGGCTAGCAGCAAAACCAGAATTACCGACACCGTTCGAACGCTTCCTCGAACGCGGCATGAATGCCCGCAATCCGTTTGACGTTCGAACGTAAACACGAACGCAGCACTGACGAAAATAGTGAACCTTGTTTATTCTGAATTTCCCCTTCCGATGTCCGTTTCCCGTGACCTCCGTGACTTAAAAGGTAGTGTCTCCAAAATGAGACTCATCATAGGGACTTATGTGTAAAAATGCAGTGCCTACAGTCGCCCCCACTTTGATGGGACTTGTGTAATGTGCAACAGTGACAATCCTATCAAAGTTATGCAATGCATTTCTACTTACCTGGCTCGCCAGCTGCCACTTGACTTACCATGTGTTGAGTTGATTTGGGTGGTGAGGTGCTGCGACCCCTGGTTCATTCCTGAACCGTGTTGTGATGTGGTCCATTCCCGAACCGTTGCCGTGAGGTGGTCCATTCCCGAACCGTTACTGTGGGTTGATCCATTCCCGGACCGTCACTTTGAGGTGTTCATTCCCGAACTGTTATCGTGAGGTGGTCCATTCCCGAACCGTTACTGTGAGGTGTCCATTCTCGAACTGTTACTGTAAGGTGGTCCATTCTCGAACTGTTACTGTAAGGTGGTCCATTCTCGAACTGTGTTTCCATTCTTGGAGTGCCATTCCCGGCTTGTTCATTCCTGAACTGTATTTCCATTCCTGGAGTGCCATTCCCGGCTTGTTCATTCTCGAACTGTGTTTCCATTCTTGGAGTGCCATTCCGGGCTTGTTCATTCTCGAACTGTGTTTCCATTCTTGGAGTGCCATTCCCGGCTTGTTCATTCTCGAACTTCCCATTCCTGGGCTATATCTCCATTCTCGGAGTGCCATTCTCGGCAGAACTGATCTGATGTAATATGGGCCTCGCCCCTAGAATGCCATACCCGGCAATGCTGATACTGATGTAATGTGGGCCTCGACCCTGTGACTCATTCCCAAACTGTGTTTGATGTGGTCCTCGACCATGGGACTCATCCCCAAAACTCATGTTGAAGTGGGCCTCGGCCCCAACTGCTACTGACATGGGCCTCGCCCCAGATTGATGCTGATGTGGGCCTCGACCCTCGGGATTCATCCCAAACTGTGTTTGATGTGGGCCTCGACCCTGGGACTCATCCCCCAAACTGATTGCTGAAGTGGCCTCGGCCCCAACTGCTACTGTCATGGGCCTCACCCCCAGACTGATGCTGATGTGGGCCTCGACCCTCGACTGACGCTGATGTGGGCCTCGACCCTCGGGATTCATCCCACTGATACTGATGTGGGCCTCGCCCTCGGATTCATCCCAAACTGATAGTGATGTGGGCCTTGACCCTGTGACTTATCCCCAAAACTGATACTGATTCGGGCCTCGACCCTCTGCGATTCATTCTCGAAAACTGCTGATATTGTACTGTTACTGCTGCTTCGGTTGGCTTGTATTTGACGCTTTCTCTTTTTCTCCTTGAAACCTGTTATTACAAAACAGAACAAACACAAAAAGGATGCGAATATGTTACGTGTATGCATGCATGCATGATTGGGTTTCCTATCCCGTCGGGTTAGGTCTTCTGTCAATTCTCCTGGTGACTGCTTAGCCTTCTCTTCCTCAGACAAGCTATCTCTTCAATTTGTCTACGTTGATCAGCTCGGTGAACTAATTCCCTTCCAAGTCTGATATCTTCATTGGCTCTATTTCCCAATTTCTGAATGTCTATCTTATCTTTTCTGTTTTCTTATTGCGAAGGTTCCCCGTGTTCATCACTGGATTCCATAGTACCAAGGTTGAATACTTTTCTCAAATATACTCATATTGCAGAAGAGTTTCAGCTAAAATGAACGTCTTTATTATTGTTGAGGAAAAGAGTTCAAAAAAGTAACAAAATCAATGTCATTAAAAAAAAACTGGATCAAATAAACTAGGAGGAACATCTCCATCATCCGCAGCACTGCCTTCTTCCTCGGCCTATGGTTCTTCACTGTCATCCATGTAAGAAGCTTGGTGGTTGAGGGCTTCTTTTCATTGGTTGGGTATTTTATGGGAATCAATGAGATCTTGAATTTCATGCCTGAGGCGGGTGCAGTTGTCGGTGTCATGACCATGTAGCTGGTGGAAGTGACAATAAAGGTTCACATTTATGTGTGGTGGTGGGGGGTGCGGAAGTGGCTTGCCTTCTAAGGGTTTCAAGATTCCTTGTCCCTGTAACTTTTCAAATACCTTCGACAAAGGTCTACCAAGGTTGGAGAATTGCCGGTTCCTGATGGCAGCAACCTCGACAGTAGCGGGCTTAGTCTCAGAATACCCCCCAAAAGTCCGCCTATTCTGGCCATAGGACTTTCTGTTTTCAGCCTCCTCTTCCTCAATATCCATGACAGTTTCCCTCAACTGTCGAAAATCAGAAATCATCGAAGTCATCCTCCTCAGCTTACTATAAATAGAGGGCTTGGTGCCCTTGATGATCGTTTTGATTTGGTCCTTCTCAGAGGGCCGAGTCTGCATTTTCAGAAGCTGGCTTCTCCAGCGGTCTACATACTCCTTGAAGCTTTCTTCCGGCTTCTGCTCAGTGTTCTCCAAATCACGGAGTGACAAGTCAATTTCTAAGTCTGTAACATACTGCTTCAGAAAAGCATCAGCTAGTTCCTTCCAATCTTCCTTAACCTTCTTCTCAAGGCTATGATACCAAACCACAGGTGCCCCCTCGAGTGACATCCCAAACATCTTTTGGACTTGGCGCTGTGATAGGCCCATTGAACTCATGACTGAGACATATTGCTGCAGATGGACCCTCGGGTCTCCGTTCCCATTAAACTTGGCCATGTCCGGCATTTTAAACTGAGTTGGCAGCTGTTCTCCGAAGGTCATTGTGTCATAATCCAGCAGATCCTCATTCTTACCCCCCATCTTGCAGGTAACCGACTCAACCTGATCCCGAAGTTTCTGTAACTCTGCCTGAGACCCAGATACCCTGCCTGCTGCATACTCTGCCATATCATCATCAAAAGCGGGGGTATCATCCCCCAATCTGTTCGGAGATTCCTCTTGCCTCATATCTCCAGAATTAACCTCAGCACGAGACCCAGCTATACCAGCCATAGCAGTAGTCAAAGCCTGCAACTGTTCAATGATCTTGGCGAGACCATTCTCTAACTGATCCATACGGGACACCTCATTATCGGATTCACTCATACTTGTTCTTTTAGTGAGTCTGGTTCTTTCCCTAACCCAAACGGTATCTATGGTGTCTTTTTTAAGACACAGAGGATGTCAACAAGGTATATGTATGCATGATGTGCATGAGAATTATATAACATATATTAAATCAAATAAAATTCTCAAACAAATCGGCCTATTATCATTTTAGAAGCTTTTGGGACAACTGTCATAAGAGTGAACCCCCCAGTTTAAATGGCCCAACGAGTTCATGTCTTATGGCAAAGAGCCCAACTAAATCCAAATGATAATATTCCGAACACAATCATAAAATGGCCCATTGTTATTTAGAAGCCTTTTGGCCCAATCGTCATAAGATGTGTTCTTGTCCCAGTTTAAATGGCTCAAAAAGCCCATATCCCATGATAAATGGTCCAAATGGATCCAAACAACAATGTTCCCAAACACAAGCATAAAAAAGATGATGCAAACATGACATAATAATTTTTACAAATTGGCCCATCAACATTTCAGAAGCTTTTGGCCTAATAGTCATAAGGTGTGAACTTGCCCCAGTTTAAATGGCCCAGGCAAGCCCGTATTTCTGACAATAGTCCAACAGCATCCAAATGAGGATGGTCCACAAGCACATATTCAAGGAAATAATTGTTACTTTAGCCAACCCGGTCTATGGGTGGGTTAGTAAGAGTATAGACAAAGGCTCTCACCGGCGAAGGATGGCCCACAACTAGGTCTCCCCACTCAAGGGTTCGAGCAACCAAGCGAGCGCACCCTTTTTTTATACACTAAGGTACGTGCCAATGAGCTATGGTGTGTGACGGACTGTCAAATGGATTTCCCGTTGTAGATCCCCCAGAGGGAAGGTGGAGCGAGGCTCACTTAAATACCCAAGCCTCTTAGGCTCTTATCGCTTGTTGTCAGGAATGAACAACGAGTCCTCCAAATTAGTCCATCACAATAGGCTACGAGTAGATGGCTATCTAGGTGCCTTCACAGCTTTTCCTTCTAGAAAGGTAGTGAATGAAGGGAGACACCAAACCATTACCTAGCCTAAAAATGCATTTGATTAAACCTTCACTTTATCCACTATAGACACGGTCAATTAAAACATAAATCCAAACATCACAAGACATTATTTCGGGGCCAATTCTCTATCCCCAGTGGAGTCGCCAGACTGTGGGAACACAGGAATCTGGGGCGACGCATGCTATCCTAGGCTTGCGGCCTAGTTGGGAGTACGGAGTAGCCACGGGGGACTAAACCGGAGAGAAATGGAGTCGCCACCCGGTGTGAACCGGGAAAATGAGATTTAAGGCCGTACTCACCCCTCGCAAAGGAAGACCTCAAACCGTTGGGTTCGGAATGGTCCCTTACTTATGTCACTTGTAATAAAAGGATTTATGTAATAATTTAACCAGGCTTAAATAACATTTATTTACAAAAATATCATGCTTCTATATGCATACATCAACAAGTTCATCACAACATGCAACATCACATGGCAATCTCATGAACATATTTCAATCCTATGATATGGAAAACTAAGAACAACATAATCATGCTTGAGTACTATCTCATGAACCTATTAACCAAATAACATGCTAACAGCCTAATCATGCTTGAATACAATCCCAAGAACACATAGAATGGATAAATGCAGGAATACAAATAATACGGTTGGCTATATAACACAAGAAAGATCAACCAAGAGGCAATTATGCATGAATATGATAAGACAAACTCAGTTCAGTGTGTGCGCGTTCGTTAGCGTTCGTAAACGCGTTCGAACAGTAAACAGAAGGTTCGCGTTCGTATGGCGTTTGATAACGCGTTCGAACGGAAATGAAACAGAATGCTCGCGTTCGTATGGCGTTTGATAACGCGTTCGAACGGAAATGAAACAGAATGTTCACGTTCATATGGCGTTCGTAAACGCGTTCGAACGGAAATGAGACCTGATGCATGATAAGGCAAAAATGCATGCGCGTTCGAGTTGCGTCGTAAACGCATTCGAACGGGAACAGACCTGATGCATGAAATGGGACACAATACATAAACAACAAAATAAAGGGGCGCGGCGAAGTACTGCCGTAAATGTGGCCTTTCGGGGGCTCTTGATCTCTCAAAGAGAGGACCTTTAGACCAACATACTAAGCCCATGCGCGTCACATCATATCATGCATACAAACATAAAGACAATCATATTAAACTAAGTATGCTCGATTGAACGTATCTTGCATTCAACCGAACACACATCAATCGGTGCGGCAAACCATCGTGGTGAAGGATTTTAACCCCTCCATTAGGGGACCTTTCATCGCACTTACTAAGCCCATGCACTCGATCGTATCATACGGGGATAAGCAACATGCAGAATTTAGGTGATGACAAATAAATAAATGAAGGCAACACAAAACAAGAGAATGTGCCGTTTACTCAAGTGGTACGTGGAGTTGTATCCCAAGTACAGACCGCACTACCGTCCATTCGGATTCGGCTATGGAATTTACGTCTGGGTTTCCATCCTATATACCACAAGAGACGACACTCTTCCATTTCATTCAAGCCACAACGTGCATCCATAAACGACTCTCATGCGAATAGAATTTAATGATAAAAAAACGAATATAAACCAATGAAAAAGTGCCCTCAGGTCTAACCATTTAAATCACCTCTCGGATGTACGGTACACGATCGTCGGAAGGGTGGATGCTCCCAACTCTCCCGGTTCACTGTTCTCGTTCATTGTCTTACTGTTTTGAGTCGTCGTTCTCCGTCTTTTGCTATTGTTTCCTTGTGGTTTCGCTGCCGTTTCCTCTTTATCTTTTGCTTAATGTTTTTGGGTGTGTTCTTCCTGTGATTTTTATGTGTGTTGTGTATGAGCTAGGGACTAGGGTTGAGAAGGTTGGTGAATGGTTCTTTTTATAGGCAAAGGGTTGGGCTTGACAAGGAAAGGGATTTGGCTAATTAAAGAGGGATTTGATTTGGTGTTGGATAAGGAAGTCAAAGATTGAGGGGGGACAAATCTTGGCTAGATAGGGAAGGTTGAATATTTGATTGGCTTGGTTTAGGAATACAATATTTTAAGTTAGGAATAATATATTGGTTGATTGATTTTAACTTGGTATGATTATATTTTGATTTAGTATGTGATTTGTTTAATTTAGGCATGATTTTAGTTTAAGTTGGTAATTTTTTATTTTATGTTTGGTATATGTTTTATTTAATTATTAATTAATTTAATTATTATCTTATTTAGTTAATGTTTTAATAATATTTATTTATTTAAATTAGGATGTGTTTTATGGGCTTTGGGGGGCTAATTGGGCTGGATGTGAGGCTAGCAGCAAAACCAGAATTACCGACACCGTTCGAACGCTTCCTCGAACGAGGCATGAACGCCCGCAATCCGTTTGACGTTCGAACATAAACACGAACGCAGCACTAACGAAAACAGTGAACCTTGTTTATTCTGAATTTCCCCTTCCGATGTCCGTTTCCCGTGACCTCCGTGACTTAAAAGGTAGTGTCTCCAAAATGAGACTCATCATAGGGACTTATGTGTAAAAATGCAGTGCCTACATCTATGTCAACCAAATTATCTGGATTCATTAAGTTTAAGTTCCAATTATGGCTACCCCCGCCCGACAGGTATATGTCTATCCTGTAAGGAAATCTATTAAGGGTTATCTATCCTCAAGGAAGATCGTGGGATATTGAGTCTAAGGTCTTAAACTTAAAATCCCTATGTCTAGTTCATTTTAAGTTTCCCAGTTCAATTTTATTAATGGCCAGTTAATGAAAAAGCATTAAGATTAGACTCAATAAATAAATCTTTATATTACCCAAACTATAATCTAACCCCTTAAAACTGGTGATATTGAAATTCATCACAACCCCAGATATCTAACTTAGTTACGACACATAACTAGGGCTAATAAAAACTTAAAAGTAAAAGACATAAAGTAAAAATGCTGAAAAGTAATTGCAGTAAAGTAAAACTGAAAAGTAAATTACAATAAAATAAAATGCTAAGGTAAAAAGAATTACTTTTACTACTACTAATTTAGATATCTCCCATAATATAATATATAAACTTGTGATAACATTACCAACCGGCCATATAAGCAGTAACCTGATTAAGTCAAATTAAGTCCAACCAGCCATTAAGACGGTAAAAAGATTTGTCCATGAACCTGCCATATAGGCGGTAAAAAGATTTGTTACCAACCGACCAATCTGGCGGTATCCTTAATTAGTTAGGTTTAAACCAGATTAAAATGAATTACCTACCGACCAATCTGGCAGTATCCTTTTTAAGTCAATATTTTAAATAGTGAATATATTATATTTAAGGGAGATTAATCTAAATAGCAATAGTAAAAGAATTACCTTTCACCCTAGCTGGGGAAGTTACCTCCTCATGGTGAATAGTAAAAACTGTAAAAAGTAAGAAAGTAAATTACTATTATTACAAAAAAATAATTAAAATTTAACTACAAATCTAAAATTAAAAGAAACTAGAGAGATAAACTCTCTCTTTACATCAAAGAAATGAGAGAGTGTGGTACAACTGAAACTGGAATTTCGCGCTCTATTTATAGGGGTCAGTAGGGGTCCGGCGTCGCGACGCGCGTTTTTTCGACGTGGCACGCTCTGGTTCGTCTGTTGAAGATTCTGGATAAGGTGATAAGGCGACACGTGGCAAGGTGGTTGGGGCTCAATTATTGTGACACGTGGGGACTTCTGATTGGTCGGATAGATTCTGATTGGTCGGATAGATTCTTATCCGCCACGTTTCAGATAGGGATAAGAGAGCCAATAATTGATTCTGACGTGGCGACACGTGGTAATTTGACTGTCGGCACCATAGAATCGCGACACGTGGCACGATGTGATTGGTTGATGATGACGTGGCAGTGATGGGGCATGTTGACTGGTCAACCTGAGATGTGGATGATGACGTGGCAATGACATGGAGTGACACGTGGTGACACATGGCGATGGTGACTGTCGGCACTATACGATGATGACACGTGGCACGGCGCACGTTAGCAGATCGGATGTGATGGTGACACGTGGCACGGCGCACGTTAGCAAAGTCAAACTTTTCTCAGATTCTGATTTGTGGACCCGGCGCACGTTAGCACTGTTCGGCGCACGTTAGGCGTCGCGACGCCAAAATCTTACGCGTCGCGACGCGCCCAAATTACCAAAATGCCTTTTTTGCCAATTTTCACTATTTTGCTCCAAATTACCTCCAGAATGTCCTGAAACTTTATTTATCTACAAAATAACATAAAACACATCAAAATATTCACCAAACTCAAGAAACTATACAAAATATTAAGTTAAATGAGTGGGAAATAGTATAGTTTTACCACTCATCACGGTGCTTTGCTAGAAGCCAAACATGTCTTGTAAATCGGTAAAAAAGTAGTACTAGGTACGTACGTGTTCGGATAGTTGGACGACCGGATTTACTGCCAACATATCCGGGGATCTCATAGGTCGCTTCCCGAAGATTCACCGATGATGTATGACTCGCACATTATTAATCTGGGATTAATTAATAGAGAGAGAAAATTAATCTAGGATTAATTACAGAAATATTTTATCTGGGATAAAATATTTTAAAAAGAGAGTGACGATTAATTTGGAATTAATCGATAAAATAATATATTCGATATATTATACGAAATTAGATTTCGATGCGGAATTAAAATTAGATTTTAATTCGGGGCAAACAAGTTAATTTAGAATTAATTCGCTAGCGACGTGAATAGTAATTTTGCTAGGCATAATTATTTAATTAAATTTGATTTAATTACGTCGCAACGGAAAATTCGTTAATTCGGAATTAGCGAACCCGAGGCCGAGAGTGTTTGCGGGCCCACTCGCATTTCGAATCAAGTGGGGCCCACAAGTCACATCACGCGTCACATCATTAGTCATTCTAGTGATGTAAGTCATATCAACTTGTGAGTGATGTGAGGTGATTGAAAGGCTTTAATTGCCTTGTACAATTTTTGGAAAATGAGATATGTATTTGATTTTTGAAATCAAACACAACACACACAACTTCATCTTCTCCCTCTCTCTCCCTCAACTCACGGCTTGGAGCCATTTTTCTTCTTTCAAATTTGTCTCATGGCCGAGAGATATAAGAAGCTTTAGAAAGATTTGTGGAAAATTTTTCAATGATGCTAGCACATCCAATGAGTCTTACAAAGGTGATAGGGAAACCCATTCATGAGCATGGAATCTCAAATCAAAGTTTGGAGCTTGGAGGACATCCATGGAGGAGCATGACCGAAACACAAGAAGCATAAAATGGACCTTGGCCGAGAGTTTCAAGGAAATTTTTTTTGTTCTTCGCATCGCAAAAGCCAATCAAAGTGAGTATTCTGCAACTTTACTTTGATGTATTCGCACTTTTCATAGCTTAATTGACCTTGGTTTGACCTAGAAAACCCAACAATGGTTTCAGAGCCTTGATTAAGCATGAAATTGATTTAGGGTAAAATTTGGGTAAAATTGATTTGAGCATGATTTGATGAAATTAATTGATTGAGTATGCTTGAATGATGATAACTTAGAGTTATGCATGATCAATTTGATGAAAATTGAATTGGATTAATTTTTCCCCAAATAGTAGGCTTGGCCGAAACTTGATGATGCCCTAAATGTCATGGTAATTTTGTTTTTTGATCATTGGATGAGTTGGAAGACTTGAGATAAATTGATTTAGGATTTAATTGGATTGAAATCGAAATCGATTTATAAAACCCCTAATTGTCGAGAGCTATAAGCATGGAAATGATTGATATTTTGATTCAATAATGTTGGACATGTGTTGATGATGATAAGCCTGATTAATTGTGTAAATTGATATTTTGGAAATGTTAATTTGACTAATAATTATGGCTAATACACTTTAATTAATTTAATTGTGATAGTTGGAATATTTGATTAAATTAATTGGGCTTAATTTGGAATTGGGCTAATAAAGTTGTATTTGGGCTTAATGGGCTTGGTTGGGTCAAGTTTGGTTTAAGTTAATTGGTTGGATCCAATTGGGCCCAAAACCATATCCATAAAGTCCAAATATAATATAATGGGCCTTTAAAATTTTAATTGGGCCTAATGGGCCTAAATTAATTTTGGCAAAAGGGTGATTCCTTATTGGGCTTTGGTTGCCAAAGTCTATGCCTTATAAATTAATTGAAAGCCTATTGGACTTAAATTAAATTGACATTGGATGTTAATTGGGCTTTGAGACCCGTTTAGATTAGATTTAGAATCTAAGTCGCAAAGGCTCGTTAATAAAGTGTAATTATTTAATTTGGAATTAAATAAAAAAAATTAGTATTGAATACAAATTAAATTGGATTTAATGTTGTAATTTAATATAATTCAAGAATTCGTATTTTGAGTAATTATTCTTAAAACGAGTTGGACTCGCGCAAATCAAATCGTTGTTTGAACATTGGATGGTCATTAATTTCATATTAATTAATTGGATTAGATTGATTGATAACATGCTTTGTGTGAATACATGGATGATGTATGAATAATATATATCGGATAGATATTAGATGGGTGAGGGCAATTTTGGAAATTGTTGTAATAAATTTAGAATTTATTAAATTGGACCTGTGTGTCCAGCCTATTACCTCTTGACTCTTTGTATTTCTCTTCTCACCTATTCCCCTCAATGTAAATGAGGTTTCTTTAGAAGTGTTATGTAATTGGGTAGAAGTAAGATTTGTGCTAGCGGGAGAGAGGAAATGGAGAGATTTGTTCTAGGAACAAGTTGTTTTAAATATCCATCCGCATATCATTATTAATTTATTTATCGCGCCTTATTATGCTTTTAGAATGCATGTTTAAGGGTGTATGATGAGACCTAATCAAAGATAATTAATTGGTTGCCAATTACGCGAAAAACCCTCAATAAATATTAAGCATTTTTCCTTCCATTGAATGATTCATTCTCAAGATCCAACATTGGCACTGGTTTGTTGGCCAAAGTCAAGACCTTTGTCCATCGCGGATGTGTTTGAATCATTAAGGCTTTGTTCCATATCGCGTGTCTTGTCCAAGTTGTGATTTGTTGGCCAAAGTCAAGATCACTTCTTGTCCATCGACATCGATTACGAATCTTTCCAAGGTCAATGGGTCCCGCTTAACTGGAATCATTAAGTTTTTGTGCCAAAGCCAAGGCTTAATTGATTCAGAGGAAAAATGTTAGGGAATATATTGGATATATTGGCATATATTAGATATATGTTTCGGACTTGGATGTCCACCTACTGGATTTAGGAATTGGATGAGATCCAATTGATCTTGGAGTCTACCTAGTTAAATATCATACAGCTTGTTGGCCAAAGTCAAGGTTGTGTGTTATTTAACAGGATCATAGCCCACTAGGAAACAAGGTTTCCCAAGTACTCAAGGCTCGCCGAAAAATAGTGGGAGGCAAGTATTAAATTTGCAATTTCGTTTAGATACTTGCCAATACGCGCTCATTTCATTTTTCATCAATTAATAAATATATTAGTTGGACTAATATTTAATCGTTGTTTTAATTAACAGTTGGACTGTATTCAAACTACTTCAAATTATATTGATTACTATAATCCATAGTTGATTATATAGTTAGACTATAGTAATCATTATATTAAATAGTACCTGAAATCGTTGATTGGATAGTTGGACTATTGAAATCAAGATAACTGAAAGATTAGTGTTTAAAACATAATCCTGGGAGAAAATGTTATTAAACGGCTTTAATTTTCAGATTGGGAATAATACCTCAGGATAGTCCTGGGAACTGAGGAGTTACTTTATTTTATAGAGAAACATCTCGGGCCTAACCCTGGAGTTGAGCAAATAGTAGAACATGATCTTTGGAAGATTCATGTAATGATAACTTTAGTGCTTAATCCTTTATACTTGATGCAATGACAGTTTAATTCCATCGTCAGAATTAAGGATTAGATCCTTGTACCATGATGATGAAATTAAAGATCTTCATAGATCTATTCTTAGATCTTAGAAGTACAAATTGCATAAGAAGCTCTTTAGCTCGTGTATGTCAGAGAGTACATCTGTCGTGCCCTAGGTGTCGCAGATGATTGCTGACATCGATCAGCTAGGTTAGCTGGGCATTACCTATGTGACCGAGACTGCCAAAGATTTGATCTTATAGTCTCTACCCGAAAGTTGGGGCAGGTTCATTGTGAACCAAGAGTAAACTCTTGGAGAGTTGATGGCTTTGCTCTAGGAGGCACAACCAGAGCTTCTAAAATAGGCAAGGGAAAATCATCACAAGTCTTCTAGGAAGACAAAGGACATATCCCAAGATGTCTGCCTAAACTGTGCTAAACGGGGTCACTGGAAGCGTGACTGCCGTATAAACAAGGCAGACATGAAGGAAGTGAAGAGGGGCAAGGCTCTGGCTTCAAGTATGTTTGTCATAAACATTTCGCTATTAGTTTCAAAATTGGATTTTGATACTAGATGTGGTACATAAGATATGTATTGATGTGCGGAATCTGCTGATTAGCAGGATACTGACTTCAGATGAGATCAACCTACGAGTCGGAAATGGGACGAGAGTCGCTATTTTAACCGTAGAAACCTAAGTTTAGGAACTACCCTTCGGGTATGTACTGAAATTAGGAAACTATTAAAAAATGTAACTAGTTTGACTAGAAATATTATCTCTATATCAGAGTATAACTCGTTGCGGGTATACCTTTATATTCTAGAACACTAAGGTGTTTTATTTTATAAAGATGATATTGAGATAAACACATTAGATGTGAATAACAGTATTTATATTTTGAATATAAATGAATCTCAAACGTATAACATGACAAACAAATAGCTCAAACTGATTTGATCAGATGAGACTTATTTGTGGCATTGTTGTCTGGGACATATTAAACAAGACTCGTATATCCACACTTTTGAAGAGTGGGTACTAGGACAAATTTTATTCTATTCAAATGATGTCTACGAATCTAGTTTATTAGGCAAAGTGCCCAAAACACCTTTTACTTGGTAAAAGTGCAACTGCCACTGATCTGTTAGCCCTCGTTCATAGTGATGTAAGTGGGCCCATATCTAGCTAGGCTAGAGGTGGATATGAATACTTCGTAACATTTACGGATGTGGCATCGCGTTATGGTTATGTGTTTCTTTTGAAACACGAATCGGAAACTTTTGATAAATCAAAGAGTTTTGACACGAAGTAGACAAACAGATCGGCAAGAGTATTAAAACTATCACGGTTAGACCGTGATGGAAATACTTAAGCAATAAGTTTCTCATTTTTGAAAGAGAGAGTATTCTTTCAATATGGACTCCTTCCGAACACCTCAATTTGAGCGGTGTGTCCGAACTGAGAAACCGAACCTTGTTGGACATAGTAAGGTTAATCATGAGTCGCTCTGAGCTACCATTTTCCTTCAAGGGATACGCATTAAACAGTGCAACACTTATTTTGAATAAGGTTCCATGAAAATCTGTTAGACAGACTTCATATTAGATATGAACATGAAAGAAACAAGGTTTTCTCATTCCTGAAGATTTGGGAATGCTAGGCATATGTTTGGATGATACCAAACTAGAACTCAAATCAGATAAGTGCCTAATTGTAGGTTATCATAGGGAAACCAAAGTATAGTACTTATAAAACTCACAAGAGAACAATGTAATTGTTGCTCGCCATGCGGTTTTCCTAAGAGGAATACCTATATGCAGTGGTAAGTGGGAAGAAAGTAAAACTCGATGAAAATTGGAGTAATACTATTCAAGGCACCGATTCCTTAATGGACACAAACAGTTTATCAAGGATGAAACTGTACCACAATCTTCAAATACACAAGAACCGCGTAAGTCGGAGAGAGTCAGAAAACAACCTAGGAGGTATGGGTTTCTGATCTCACCTCAAGTAGATGTCAATCTTATTGAGGAATACGAACTAACTACGTATGAGGAAGTGATACAAGGTATCGACTCCCTATTATGGCAAAGTGCCATGATGTCCGAAATGGATTCTATGTATACCAACCAAGTTTGGACACTGGTTGATGTACCAGAAGGCATTGTGCATATTGGTACTATATGTGTCTTCAAGGAAGACAAATATGGATGGCGACATACAAACGTACTAAGCTAGGCTTGTAGCGAAAAGGTATCGTTATCAACATTGTGTCGATTACGATGAAACCTTTTACTCGTTGCCATGATTAAATCCATTTGGATAATGCTTGCTAATGTTGCATGTTTCATTTATGAAATATGGCAGCTGAACGTCAAAATCGCTTTCCTTAAACGGAAACCTTTTGGAGGATGTTTACAACATCCTGACAGTTTTGTCGTACCTAAACAAGCAAACAAGGTTTGCAAGTTAATTCGATCCATTTATGGATTGTAGCAAGCATTGCGTTCTTGGAGTTATCATTTTAATGTAATCATAATGGTATATGATTTAATTCAAAACAAAAATGATTCTTGGTATATAAGAAGGTTAATGGGAGCGCACTGACAATGATTGTCCTATAAAATGATGATATATCATTTCTTGGAAATGATATTCCCATAATACAATCGGTGAAAGCTTGGCTTTCATGAAAATTCTCCATAGAATACTTGGGAGAGACAACCTTTATTCTAGGAATAAGGATCTACTAGGATAGATCTAAAAGTTTTTGGCACTCTCCGAGAACTCGTACATTGAAATAAATGTACGCGACCTGGTGTCTCATATGCTTTGAGCATATGGAGTCACAATCAGGCCAATCCAAGTGATAGTCACTGGATTGATGTTAAGAACATCCTTATGTATCTTAGATGAACTAATGATGTTGTCTTATACTATGGAGAATGAGAACTTGAAGTGACTGGGTTCACCGTTGCAAGTTTCCAAACAGATAAAAACGACTATAAGTCGCAATAAAGAGGTATTATATAGTTTGAATAACGGAACAGTGAGCTAGAAATCTTCCAAGCAATATACTGTTACCGAATAAACAACAAAAGCGGAATATTGTTGTAGCTGAGGCAGCAATAGAAGTACTTTGGATCTATAATAATCCTAATTAGATTAGGAGTAGTTCTGTTAGCAACTGAGATAGGCAACAACACAGGCTAAAGAATTAATGGTCTCATCAACGATCCAAGTATATACTTCAACTATTTATCTGATTCGTTGGATCATACATCGTGGAGATGTGATGATCAAATAAATCGCATCAGATGATAACTTTGCAAATCCACTGATGAAAGCATTTTTCTCAGCAGAAGTTTGAGCGAACCGTACATAGTTCAAGTGTAGGACACTTGAGTGATTGGCTATAGGCCAAGTGGGAGATTGTTGGACAATTATGACCCATAGCATCACTATTTGTACAGATATGGTGTTGTTGTACAAATTAACTATGTGACAAATGAAATTGCTATTTTATCATTTGTAATTAGATTGCCGGGATATATAAATGATAAAAGTCCATATGATAGTTCCAGATGATTATCAAGACAGATATGAACAATATGAATCTATGAAGGTTTAATCATTAAAACATCCCTAGTCGGAGTATTATCGAGATTGGACATCGATAATGCGAATAGACTAGTATTGCACTTGTGCGTGTTATGGGAGCATAACGGCATAGTTCTCATATATTGGGTATTGGATACTCATGCAAGTGTAATAGGAGGTTGTGTTTACCGATGGCACGGAAACAGCTTCGCTCTGGATAGACCCCTCGGAATTCCATTGGTAGTATGACTATGTGTCTATGGAAGTCCGAATCAGGGTAGGTGTATTTGATCTTAACCTGAGACTTGCACCGCTAATAATTGCGACAATCAATATACTTTGGTTTTGGTCGTCCAGGGCTTTAACAGGTTCTGTGTACGCCTCTTCTGGGTATATTGACAATCGTAGTGTATTGGGTGTGATGTCAAGATGGAAGTATCACTCCAGTCATATGGAGATGATGGTCACGTAGGATACGGAACTGGTGCTCTTATATACTGCAGCTATCGGGATAATATGGCTAGGTCATGTTTCCGATATAGAGACTAGTTACCAGAGATCCGACATGTGCTTCGTACGGGGCAGACACAATTCCAGCCCCAGGCCTAGCACGTGACATCCGATACTGGATAGAAATACGCAATACTTATTATACTACGCCCGATACAGATTATATATTCCTTTAAGAATATTTCTGGAGAATTGGGTAGGCACGGTGCTTTGCTAGAAGCCAACCATGTCTTTTAAATCGGTAAAAACGTAGTAATAGGTACGTACGTGTTTGGATAGTCCGACGACCAGATTCACTGCCAACATATTCGGGGATCTCATGGGTCGCTTCTCGAAGATTCACTAATGACGTTTGACTCGCACATTATTAATCTGGGATTAATTAATAGAGAGAGAAAATTAATCTAACATTAATTACGGAGATATTTTATCTGGGATAAAATACTATTTAAAGAGAGAGAACGATTAATTTGTAATTAATCGATAAAATAATATATTCGATATATTATACGAAATTAGATTTTGACACGGAATTAAAATTAGATTTTAATTCGGAGAAACGAGTTAATTAAGAATTAATTCGCTAGCGACGTTAATAGTAATTTTGCTAGGCATAATTATTTAATTAAATTTGATTTAATTACGTCGCAATAGAAATTCGTTAATTCAGAATTAGCGAACCCGAGGCCGGGAGTGTTTACGGGCCCACTCGTATTTTGAATCAAGTGGGGCCCACAAGTCACATCACGTGTCACATCATTAGTCATTCTAGTGATGTAAGTCATTTCAACTTGTGAGTGATGTGAGGTGATTGAAAGGCTTTAATTGCCTTGTACAATTTTTGGAAAATGAGATATGTATTTGATTTTTGAAATCAAACACAACACACACAACTTCATCTTCTCCATCTCTCTCCCTCAACTCACGGCTTGGAGCCATTTTTCTTCTCTCAAATTTCTCTCATGGCCGAGAGATACAAGAAGCTTTAGAAAGATTTTTGGCAAATTTTTCAATGATGCTAGCACATCCAATGAGTCTTACAAAGGTGATAGGGAAACCCATTCATGGAGGACATCCATGGAGGAGCATGACCGAAACACAAATAGCACAAAATGGACCTTGGCCGAGAGCTTCAAGGAAATTTTTGTTGTTCTTCGCATCGCAAAAGCCGATCAAAGTGAGTTTTCCGCAACTTTACTTTGATGTATTCACACTTTTCATAGCTTAATTAAAGCTCCTCCAGCAGCAGCATCGATTGTGGTTCTCATTATTCTAGAAAGTCCATTATAGAATGTTTGGACTTGAAGCCATTTTGGAATCTCATGGTGAGGACATTTCCGGAGAAAATCTTTGTACCTTTCCCAAGCTTCGTAGAGAGTTTCTGAGTCTTGTTATACAAAGGATGTGATGTCATTCCTCAGCTTTCCAGTTCTGGCTGGTGGAAAGTACTTTGCAAGAATTTGGTGGCTAAAGTGTTCCAAGTTGTGATGGAACCTGCTGGTAGTGAATGTAGCCAAGCTTTAGCTCTGTCCTTCAAGGAGTATGGGAAAACACGTAGTCTCATTACTTCTTCAGCTTCTCGGTTGTAATTGAAAGTGCCGCAAACTTTCAGGAAGTTGCTGATGTGGGCATTAGGATCTTCAGTTGCATTCCCCCCAAACTGAACTGCTGCTAAATCATTTGAATGCATGTTTTGATGTCACCCGCATTTGCTGGTAATGGAGGAAGTACAATACAAGAAATGAGTCTGTCAACCACCGAAATGGTTCTGTCTCGAATGGGAATTGGTGGTGTAACCTCCAAAGGTTCAGGTTCCATGTTGACTAAAGCTCTTGGCCTTCTCGCCTTTCCCTTCTCAACTGTCTGATGGTTCTTTCAATTTCCGGGTCAAGCGGTCGAAGTTCAAAGCTTATGGTTCGTCTCATGAAGTTTCTGAGAACCTGAAACACAAGAAAACAAAAACAATAAGTAAAATGAAAATTAGATACAAGTAAAGATATCTAACCTTAAAACTAATAGTGAAAGATAAATAAGTCCACGGTTACGGCGCCAAAAACTTGACCGGCGTAAACACACACGTATAACGCAAGCGTACGTATCGTTCAAGTAGTATAAAAAGTATCGATCCCACGAGGACTTAATACCTAATCTATTAATTTTATCAGGTCAAATGATTACTAGTATCTAACAGGTTGATTGATTGATTTGAAATGGTGATGATTCTAAATTTAAAAACAAGTAAATAAAATTGCACAAAAGTAGGTTTTAGAAAATTCAATATTAAAAACTATCTATGGTTGTGAATCTTTCTAATATCTTTTAAAAGATGAAGTGGTTATTTCATGTTTGTGTAATAAATCGGTTTACTAACCTGGAACACTAAATTATGCAAAAGCCTATGTCGATGGTCAGACGCAAATACCCAGTTTAACCAAATTGAACCATATGTCTATGTCTACCAATTTTTTGGATTCATTAAGTTTAAGTTCCAATTATGGCTACCCCCGCCCGACAGGTATATTTCTAAATTGTAAGGAAATTATTAAAGGGTTATCTATTCTCAAGGAAGATCGTGGGCTATTAAGTCTAAGGTTGAAACCTAAAATTACTTTGTCAAGTTTATTTTAGATTTACCACATCAATCTTATTGGTGATCAGACAACAAGAAGCATTAAGCTTAAGACTTAATAAGTAAACCTTTAAATTACCCAAACTATAAAATAACCCCTTATAAACCGGTGATATTAGAATTCATCACAACCCCGAATAACTAACTTACTTACGACACATAACTAGGGCTAGTAAAAACTTAAAAGTAAAAGACATAAAGTAAAAATGCTGAAAAGTAATTGCGGTAAAGTAAAAGCTGAAAAGTAAATTACAATAAAATAAAATGCTAAGGTAAAAGGATCAACTTTTACTACTACTAATTTAGATATCTCCCTTAATATAATATATTAATTTGTGTTTATTTTACCAACGAGCCATATAGGCGATAACCTGATTAAGTCAAATTAAGTCCAACCAGCCATAAAGGAGAAACCAAAATAAACCTGTCATATAGGCGGTAAGAAAATTTAATTACCAACCGACCAATCTGACGGTATCATTGATTAGTCAGTTTAAACCAGATTAAAATGAATTACCAACCGACCAATATAACGGTATCCTTTTAAGTTAAATTTTAAATAATGAATATATTATATTTAAGGGAGATTAATCTAAATAGCGATAGTAAAAGAATTACCTTTCACCCTAGCAGGGGGAATTTACCTCCTCATAGTGAATAGTAAAAAATGTAAAAAGTAAAGAAAGTAAATTACTATTATTACAGAACGTAATTAAAATTAATTACAAAACTTAAATTTAAAAGAAACTAGATAGAAAACTCTCTATTTACATCAGAGAAATTAGAGAGGAAGGTACATCTGAAACAAAAATTTTGAGCTGAATTTATAGGCCTCGGTGACCCCCTCGCGTCGCGATGCCAAAGTTTCTTCTTGCGTCGCGACGCGATGATGTGGCGGCTCGTGATTGGCTGGTTTCAGATTCTTATCTGCCATGTGTCAATTCGGATAAATGAGTCAATAATTGAGCTGACGTGGCAATGACGTGGTACTGACGTGGCGACACATGGCAATGGAGACTGTCGGAACCATAGAATTGCGACATATGGCACGCTATGATTGGTTGATGATGACGTGGCAATGACGTGGCACTTTGACTCGGTCAACCTCTTTTGTGGATGATGATGTGGCAGACACGTGAAGTGACACGTGGCGATGGTGACTGTCAGCACCGTAGGATGATGACACGTGGCACAGTGCATGTTAGCAGATCGGATGTGATGGTGACACGTGGCACGGCGCACGTTAGCAAAGTCCGGCATACGTTAGCAAAGTCAAACTTCTCAGATTCTGACATGTGTCCCCGGCGTACGTTAGCAAGCTTGCGGTGCACGTTAGACATCACGACGCAGGCTGCGCGTCGCGACGCGCCAATTTACAAAATTTCCCTTTTGTCTATTTTTTCACTGTTTTGGCCCCAAATAACCTCTAGAATGTCCTGAAACTTTATTTATCTACAAAATAACACAAAACACATCAAAATATTCACAAAACTCAAGAAACTATACAAAATATTAAGTTAAATGAGTGGGAAATAGTGATATAATTACCACTCATCATGGAGCGTACCTGCAATCATTTTACATATACATGTCGACTGGAATAATAACATGAAACATTCTCTCATGCTTGTCGTCTGTAGTATAATTACTTCATGAAGATATGGACTAGAATAAAGATAAGGCTCCACATAAGTATGTCGACTGAGATAACCTTGCTAAGAATCTTTTAATGATGTCAACTTATATAAGCTTGCAGACTTCATATTAAATGTTGAATGAAACCCTACGCTCATTTGTATGTTGTGTCGATTGGAATAATATGTCAAGGTTTCTCTTTGGAGGAAGTGATTCTACTAAAGGGGTGAGCTACCTTCGGGATTGACAGTTGTTCTCGTTATGATACAATTCTTGGTAAATTGGAGGGAAGTTGGGCCTGAGGATGTTTGGAGCCCATGATCATTAAATAAAACCCCAATGGGATTTTTGAGACATCTTTTGGAGGGAATTTGAAGTACCAAAATTGAGTGTATAAGAATGGGTTTTGAGTGTCATTTTATCT
>SKCR01054327.1:0-28219 GCA_019454045.1 Zanthoxylum bungeanum | reverse complement strand
CTCGGTGAAAATTTGATATTTCCAGTTTAGTTTAATGTAATCGCATGCTTCCAGTAATATTGTAGAGTATTATTGGCTTATGTTGTATTGGATAAGTTAAAATGTATCAAATTTATACTATTGGTAGAATTCAGGTAAAATCGAAAGAAATTGGATCAATCAGGTGGTATTAGCGAGATTCTGGTGAAATCGAATTTTGCATGTGTCTGTGCTTTGATCAATATAATGATATATATGAGTTAATTATATGGTATGATAATGTTTAGATGAATCCAGGAAGTTTCAGAATGTCAAGGATCATTCCTTAGCTTTATCAGAAGTTTTTGCTGAAGATTTTTTGAAAACACGTAATTCAGAATTTAAGTTATCTAATGGTTTGGAATGATATATTAGGTGTATTTGACTGATTTGGGGAGGAATAGGATATATTCGAAAGGTTTCAGATCCGTTTGTAATGATTTCAAACTTTTCTCAGGATTTTCGGGTTTTGGATCGGAAAATGAGTTTCATGTGATAGGTTTGTTAAGCTAGATGTTTTCAGAGTAATGTAACTTAAATTTTCTTAAATAGATTTATTTTGGGTGTTCTGGGAAGATCCGGAAGTTTGTATAGTTATGTCGGGAATTCTGCATATCACCGGTTCTAATTATTTTCGCCACTTGTTTTGACCGATTTGACTTGGATTATAAGTGTTCGCCAGACGAGGTAAGTATTCCATATGATTAATACTTGAAGTTTGGTAAATTATTTGCATATTATGGTTTATAGTGGGTTAAAGTCACTCTTAGACAAATCGTGCATAACTTTAACCATATCTGTTGGCAATATCCGTAACAAAATAAATTCAATTGAGTTGTAATGAGTCTTCAAGATCTTGTTATAATTGGACAGGTGTTTGGCAAACTGTGCGTGAATGAAACAAATATGCGTTAGTGCTGCATTGGTGTTTGCGTTCGAACGAGTGGCGTTCGTGTCACGTTCGTGTTTTGATTCGAACTAAAACTTGGTTAGAAGGTTCCGTGCATAGTACATTCATTTTTTCATTCGAATGAAACCTTCTAGTGTGTTTGCGTTCAAGGTGCGATTGAGACTATGTTCGAATGAGTTTGCAAAATAGCCACGTTCGAAATGCGTTCTTATGGTGTTCGAACGCCTGTGCATAAATAGGTTATTTTGGACGCGTTTTTTAAGCATGTTTTGCATAAGAAAACCCTAACCTTTTGTTGGGTTGGTGCTTAGAGCGCCAATCCGGACCGTATTTATGTCTGATTCTTGAATACGAACATCCCCTTATTCCATAATTATTACTTATTATGGTTGCACCTCTTGTTCTTATATACGTATTCGATCTGATTACGATTAGATTGAAACTAAATGTGGGTTAGTGATATGTATATATTAGACAAAGGCCCGATAATATATAATGCAGTACACAGTTACAAAGTTAGTTTGTAATTGACATTGGGAAGTGTCACTGCTATATGTATATTATCAAATATAGTTCCTGGTCAAGATTTGCTAACACGGGTCGGTTAGTCAAATCCGTTGAGACCAGTACATGTCGTATATCGAGACTTGGTCCGATGGTTTATCCCAATGAACCATGAGTCTAGGGAGACTCGTATAGACATGTAGGTTTTTATAGTGGATAAACACTGAATAGCTCACCGAAGATTCTTAATGGATGGTACCAACGTCAATAAGAATCTTCTCGGGTTGAGTAGCATAGGTTCCTTCGACTTGAGATGCACTGTGGATGTATGAGACATCCTTCACACTTAGATGGCAGTCACGTCACCGATCTATTAGATCAGACCTCCGCCTGTTCGTTGGGTGTGGATCGATCCTCAGGATATCCTGTGTGTGTCAAGATAGGATCCGTCAGTTCTGTGTACAGAGCATAGGTAGAAATATAATTAGAAGTCTGTTAAATCTGTGGCCACAGTATACTCGGAAGTAAGTTCCGAGTGTTATTTAGAGATTGCTAAAGATACGTCGACGAGATAATACCTATAGAGATTTGACGTTCACATCTATATCTCTGGGATTATCTGGATACCTGTGACGGAGGGATTATACGTATGCAATGACCTCGACCGTATGATTCAGCTAGTTTATCCGTGATCGTCATAATCTACGGGTGGATAGATATGGACATGAAATTGGATTTCGTGACGGATATACCTGAATCTAGAGAGTCTCAATAATGAAACATACTCGTAGAGCACTAGAGCAACATTTATGAATAATGATGATTATTTATAAATCATTTAATCGTTAAACGAAAAATACATGCGAACGGGCCGAACCGTCATTTCCTAATTAATGTGTATTTGTATTTAAATATGATATTATTAAATACACATTAATAAATAGTCAAATAAAGGTATTTGACATATATCATTAATATATGTATTTGAGATATTTAAAGTAAATATAATACATATATTTGATATTTTGTATTTAATTAATTATTTAATTATTTAATTGTTAAATGATTAATATAATTAAAATATAAATATATCACCAAATGATAAAGTTAAGAAGTGATTATAAGTTGCAATTGTTGACTTTTACATTAAAGGAAAAGGTTGTCAAATTGATTTTGACTTCTTAAGATATTTGTTCAAAATTGTTTGAAAAATGAAAATTTTTTTCCTTTATTTTCCTTTAATTTCGGCCAATACACTTAAAATATAAGAGTTATATTTTTCTTAGTTGCATTTGTTGACTTAGATAAATATCTAATAAAGTTGTTTTAGATATTAACCAAGTTGATCAAATGTAAATGAAATGAAATTGAAATTAATTGACTTGTATTTGTCTTTACCTTCGGCCAAGGCAAGTGTGATACAAGTATATATTGTTTTTCATTTCATTTCATTCATACCTAATACACTTTAAAAGAAAACTCCATTAATGGAAACAAAGGAAGCTTGTGAGAAAGAAAGAATAAACCAAAGAAAGCTTGATTTTAGTAAGTTTTTCCAACTTACTATTAGAAAGGAAAATGTTCCTTAGCATCTAGGCTTTAACATATGATGTTCTTAGGTTATTTCGTTCTTTATTCTTTGTGTTTTGATGATGGAAGTTTTGGTGAAAGTGTAGAGCATGTATGATGAAGGAAGCTTATGGCTATTGTAGTAATAAGTGTTCTTTTATGGTTTTGGAAACCTTGTTGCTAATCTAGAGTTGTTGACCCACTCTTAGATGACCTAGATTTGATCTTGAGTTGTTTCATTGTGTGTGTTGAACTTTGATTGGATGGAAGAAACATGATTAAAGTAATTGATTTAACCAATTTGGTCTAATTTGTCCAATTTGAAGAAATTGAAAAATTAGGGTTCATGAACAATTCCAAATTTTGGGATTTTCATATATGTTGTGTATTTGGATGTGTATATGATGCATATAAAGTTTCATGTTCATTGGATTACATCTTGATGTGTTTTGATGCATGAAATGACAAAGTGCACACTTTGGCACCAAGGTGGTGCATTCGGCCAAGAGTTGGAAATTTGGGGATTTGGTTGCTTTGGGTGTTTTGATGTTTTGAACATGCTAAGTTCATCTTAGAAATGATTTAGAATCATTCAAAATTGATTAGATCAATTTCGCACTAAAATGGACAAAATATCAAGTGTAAGGGCAATTCGGTAAATTCACTTAAATATGATTTATTTGAATTTTATTTCATAATTTGATTATTGGATAATTAAATAAATAGTTTATTTAATTAATCCGAGAAAAAGTTTTGAAATCGGAAAATTTGATTTTCCACCGCTTCCGCTGCGTTACCGGATTTACCCCCTAAAAACCCCTACACATTTGCCTTATATATATACAAACTTAGAGCCACTTTCACAAATATTGAAAACATATTATTCCGAGACTCAAATCTTCTTAGCTTTTCAACCTTTTTGATTTTCATCTTGAAGACTTTTTCGATTACCCTGTCTTCAGTTTCTTAGTGATATTGATTCGTGTTTGACCATCAACACAGAAACATAATCGTAACCAAACTTTCAAAGCCTTCAGAATTCTCAATGAGGAAGATTGGTCGTCAGAGTTCTTGCGTTGTGCGCTTGTAGAGTTGATCCACTTAGACACTTCAGAGGTTCTGAAGAAGACCGTTTGGTGCGGGCTCAGGGAGTTTTTTAGGTTCTTACAGTCTGGAGGTATTAGAGTTGGTGAAGTTACTGCCATGGGTCTTTTTCCATCACTGTAAGGTTTTCTCATTATAATGGCTTTTGGCTAGTAGCCTAGATACTCAGAGTGATTTTGGCTGATAGCATTACTGCTAGTGTGGTAGGTGATGAACACTGAAAAGTGCATATTTATTATATGTTAGGGATATGCCCTATTCCCAACTTGTGGATGGGCTATATGTACATGTATTTGTAATATTTTCATTAATTAATAAAATGGCAATCTTTATTATACGTGTCTTACATAAATTATATGAATAATCAAACACTGTAATAAAGCCATTGGAGTAATAAGATGATTGCTTCCTAGTCATAGTTTTGTGAATAATCTGGGCGTTTACAAAGCGGAGAGACTAGCATGATGATATGATCCGCCCTTAAGTGGGGTAGCCGATCTCATAGGCTACTAGCGGAGATCTGTCCGCTTGGTGTATCACATGGATGAATGGGTTGCTCGTGTCCATTGAACTAACCGCCGAAAGCTTTCACATGGACTGTTTATCCCATGTGTTTGTGAGAACTTTCATGTATCGATTGTATGACTAGTCCTTAGACTTGAGGTCTTTACAATCTTATGTGTGGATCAAATGACTTTGACATTCTCCTTCCCCGGTTCAAAAGATCTGGTCATAAAGGTATGATTGGGTCATTTGTTGAAACACATGAAGTTTGTAACGATACAATAGAGAATCACCACTCTCTCGAATAATATTTTCTTGTAAGAGTAGTATTCTAGTTCGCGGGTTGATATGTGTGATCAGTACTTGAGACTGTGGCCGAAATGGAAGAATCATGTGAGATTCTTGGGTTAGCACGATTCATGACACTATCAACATCATACCTTTGACTATATGGGTAGAAATTTTCCATACCCTAGGTCAAAGAGTGGGGATACAGTGATACGAGTGACCGTATCATATGTAAATCGCATACAGAATCGGTATATATATTTCCTTCTCATTTGGGGGCCTTGCATGTTGCTAGATGTCAACCTTGGTCATTGAAATCAAACGAACATCTGATCGGAGGATAATTTATGTTCGATTAAATTATCACGATTCATTTCATGTCCAACTTGAGGGGAGCTCAAAAGGTCACACATAACAAAGTCGAAATCAATGGTTAACAGTGCACAATACAAATTAACAGCATATATGATTGCTGTAGGAATTGTTCATAAATGGTTCAATGTGTTTAATTATTGAATAGATCATTTATGAGGTTCCAAAGTGGCTTAGGGATTGGTGAATGACGATAGGGGCATTTTGGGAATTGGAAAAATGAAAAAAAAAATCTGTTTTTTTATTTTATTTTATTTTATTTATTTTGAATTCCAATTCGGCCCAAACTCTTATTAGGGTTTTATAATCTCATTAAACCACTATATTAAGATCCAATGGCTAAGATTTAATTAGCATTTATCCCACATCAGATTCTTAATTAATTTTGTTGTCTTTGGAGCACCTATATAAACCCAAAGAATTCTTTATAAATTTTTGCACCAAACCTTTCATATCTTGGGTTTATATAAGTGAGCAACTCTAAAGTTTAAGACAAAGCCACTGATTTTGAGGATCCTTAAGTCTAATTGACTAGAGGAATCTCAAGTTAAAAGTTTTGAGGTATTTCCCTAGGCTAGCACCAAGGGAAAAATACCCGTGCACTCAAGGCGTAGTCTTGCCGTTGAGTTTTGGCTTTGGTGTGTGGACCTTTGGAGGCCACACACTTGGGTGGCTCTTTAGATCATGGAAGAGCTTGCTGAGTTCGAGAAAAGCTTGTAGATGGAGGGAGGTTTGGAGGAGTCTTCGGTTCAAGTAAGTCTTTCTTTCTTTATTTTTAATTAGAGTTCTTATGATAGTTAGCATGTTTAAGTTTATGTTCTTTGCATGTTTTATTAGTTTTTATGCTTAGAATATATAGTAACATACCTAGGCTTGTAGAATAATAAAAACAAATGGGTATTGGGCAAATGGATAGTGGCATCATAATTTTTATTTTCCGATGCGCACTCGCGGCCGCTTTCCAACATTATATGCATGAGTAATCATTTTATTATACGCATAAGTAATCATTTGGTAGGTAAAATACTGCTCAGAAGCTCGACAGGAATAACCAGACTTGGAAAATGGCAAAAATGAAAATTCAGCATCCGCATCGCGACGTGCAAAGGGCTTAGCATCACGACGCGGATGCTAGCTTGGGGACCCATGTCGAGAGATTTAGGCGTCACAACGCTGAAGTCCTGCGTGTCGCGACGCGAAATGCGGTGCTCGTGATGTCTCGTAATTTTCAAGCTTTCTTTCCGAATTCCTCTATAGATTTTGTAGAGAGAGTTTCTTGTGTGTTTATTTATTTTAAAGCTTTCTCTAATGTCATTTTCTTTCAGTAATAAAATTACGAGTGTGTTTAATTACAAAATGAGTAGCTAATTTCTTTTCGCTGGGGTAAAGGGTGAAGCTTTTATCATGAAAACTTAGATCAATCTCGCCTACATTGTAATAAATAAATTATAATCTAATGATTAAAACTTGATTTAGATCTAGATTAATTATTGATAAAATTGGATACCGCCTATATGGCTGGTTTTATCTTGCTACCACCTATATGGATGGTTTTATACGATTTTGGCATAATTGTGTACCTCTGCATGACTTGTTATAGACAAACTGTATCACCTCCATTATGGCTGGTTTTATTTTTTTTGGCATACTTAGTCCCTTGGCATGACTAGTTATCGACAGAAATGACTACCGCTTTTATAGCCGGTTCTATATATTGGCATAATTAATTCCTGAGATAAATTAATTTGGTAACAATGACATTTTATATATTATAATTAAGCAAGATTTCTAGATTTGAAATATTAAAAGTGGATTCCCTAACTCCAGCATTTCATTTTATTACTGTATTTTCACTTAAAAGTTTCCAACAACTTAAAGAAATCAAACAATTTTCTTTTCGCTTTACTTAAATATTCTATTTTACTAAATCTATTCCATGTCGATCGACCCCGAACTTACCAGGTTATTTTATTACCTCAACACTCTTATACTTGGGAGTAAAAGACCACTTTTTGAGCGTGTCAGTAGGTGAGAGAGAGGATAACTTTATTGATAAAGATGTTGGATTATAATTCTCTCATGATGACTCAATAAATGAGGATAGTCTTCAGGTAGCCTATAATAAACTATTTAATGAGACTCTAGCTATCATGAAGATGAATATTGAGGTCAATAAGAGGATGAAAGAAGTGGAGCTAGATAAGAATGAAATTCGGGCTAAGTTTAAGCAAAGCCATTTGACGATTGAAGAGCTTGAGGAGATGAATAAATGACTAGTTGATAGAGTCAAATTCTGAGAAGTAGAACTTGAAAATACTAGACCCAATTGTCTGTATTTTCTAGTGGCACTGAGAAACTAGACCATATGTTTGGGATTAGTGTTGAGTCTAATTGTGATAAGGCGTCATCATCTAGAGCTGTACCAATCCCTCTTAAACGTGAATTTGGTAAGAAACATGTTGATTGTAGTCATATGATTCCCCATGTTGTTCCTCGTCATGTGTCCCAACCTCAATCTACAACTGTAGTGAGGTTTCCAAGATTTTTGCATGTATAACATCACTCTGGCAAGGTAGGACACATTAGGCCTAATTACTCTATATTGCAAAAATAAACTAAAAGGTCTAAGAGTGTTTCACCTAGATTTGATTCATCAAATCTAGTCAGTTAATTTTCTACAGTAGCTAAACAAACTCAACTTAGTAGTGAGAAACTTGCACTTAGACTGTGCGTGAATGAATCAAATATGTGTTAGTGCTGCATTCATGTTTGCATTCGAATGAGTGGCGTTAGTATTATGTTCGTGTTTTGATTCGAACTAGATTTGGTAGAAGGTTCTCGTGCGTAGTATGTTCATCTTTCCGTTCGAATGAAACCTTCCACTGTGTTTGCGTTCAAGGTGCATTCAATACTACGTTCGAACAGGTTATGCATTCTTATGGTGTTCGAACGCCTGTGCATAAATAGGTTATTTTGGATGCGTTTTTAAGCATGTTTTCCACAAGGAAAGCCTTACCTTTGCCCTATCTATATAAACAAACTGAGAGTCACTTTCACAAATGTTGAAAACACATTATTCTGAGCCTCAAATCTTTCTAGCTTTTCAACCTTTTTGATTTTCATCTTGAAGACTCTTTTGATTACCATGTCTTCAGTTACTTGGTGATATTGATTCGTGTTTGACCATCAACACAGAAACACAATCGTAACCCAACTTTCTAAGCCTTTAAAGTTCTCAAGGAGGAAGATTGGTAGTCAGATTTATGGCTTTACGCGTTTGCAGAGTTGATCCACTTAGACACTTTAGAAGTTTTGAAGAAGACCATTTGGTGCGGGCTCGAGGAATTTTTTGGGTTCTTATAGTCTGGAGGATTAGAGTCGGCGGAGTTGCTATCGTTGATCTTTTACCATTATTGTAAGGTTTTCTCATTATAATGGATTTTGACTAGTCGCCTAGATACCCGGAGTGATTTTGGCTGGTAGCATTACTGAATGTATGGTAGGTGAGAGAGATGATAACTTTAGTGATAAAGATGCTGGATCAAAATTCTCTCACGATGACTCTGTAAATGAGGATAGTCTTCAGCTAGCCTATACTGAACTATTTAATGAGAGTCTATCAATCACGAAGACGAATATTAAGGTCAATAAGAGGCTGAAACAAATGGAGCTAGAAAAGAACAAATCTCAGGCTAAGTGTGAGCAAAGCCTTTTGGTGATTGAAGAGCTTAAGGAGATGAATAAATGACTAGTTTATAGAGTCAAATTCTTAGAAGCAGAACTTGAAAATGCTAGACCCAGTTGGCTGTATTTTCTAGTGGGACTGAGAAACTAGACCGCATGTTAGAGATTAGCGTTGAGTCTAATTGTGATATGGCGTCATCGTATAGAGTTGTACCGATCCCTCCTAAACATGACTTTGGTAAGAAACCTATTGATTGTAGTCATGTGATTCCCTATGTTGTTCCCCATCCTGTGTCCCAACCTCAATCTACAGCTGTAGTGAGTAAACCTCTCTCTCGTCCAAGATTGGTGCATGTATACCATCACTCTGGCAAAGTAGGACACATTAGGCCTCATTGCTCCATGTTTCAAAAATAAACGAAAAGGTCTAAGAGTGTTTCACCTAGATTTGATTCTTCAAATCTAGTCAGTTAAGTTTTTGGACTAGCTAAACAAACTCAACTTAGTAGTGAGAAACTTGCACTTCTAACTAGGAGTTCTCAAGCGAAAGAGACTCTTAGGAAAGTTTGGGTAAGGAAGCGAGATGACTTCCCAACTATTTCTGAATGCCTTGACCCTAGCAGGCATGACAAGAGTGCACTTCAGTATACTTATTCTTAAATATTGCATTTTTTCCAATTGCATGTGCTCGCTCGAGCTTTATGTTTTTGCACGACTACATGTTTTTATTTTCACTGCATATGGGTGTGTGTGTTTTGTTTGTCATATATCCCATGGTATATAGGATGGAAACCCGAAATAAATTTCGTATTCAATTCGGAATGGACAGTAGTATAAGCTGTACTCGGGAATACAACTCCATGTATCATTGGATAATGACAAGCCATGTTATGTCTTTTATTGTTTTTGTGAAAAAATAAAAAAAAAAATGAAAAAGACCAAAGATATTTTGTGGCTTGTTAGAGCATGGAAAGAATGTGCATGTGATCCTAGCATGTAGGATATATGGTTATGCATGTATAATATGCTTTCATTTTTGTTGATGCTCTATGTGCATGAGTGTGTGTGATGGAAACCCTTGGTATATCTTATGCTTGCATTTCATATGCATATTTTTTTTCCTGTTGGAGTTGGTGCTTGGAGCGCCAATCAGAATAATTTATTGCACATTTTATTTTTATTAATAAAATAATTATATTTTCATTTAATACCTTAGTAATGGTAATGTCATTATGCATATTAGATTAATATATAAATATATTAAGAATGAAATAGACCATAAAATAATGTTGTAGTAATATTTGGCACTAGGTGGTCCGACATTGAGATAATATTACTATTATAAACTATTCATAAAGTAAATATTTCTAGTAATCGGTTTTGGAATACGGTCGAATTCCTATAACCTAGAAGACTAGCAAATATCGTATATTGGAATTAGAGTTAAAATGGTTTAACCCGATGTACCATGAGCTTTAGAAGCTCGTATAGACATGTGGGTATTCATTGGAGTGAATACTGAATGACTCACATGTGATTCCTAATAGTTGGAAGTACACACCACCGTCAATAGAAATCTCATTGAGACGAGTATCATATGTGATCCTTTGACTATAGGATAACATTGATTTTGTGTGAGATCCTCCACACTTTAATGCCATGTATGTCAGAAACCTTTCCTGGTCTGGCCTCTAGGCGTTTGTTGGGTATGGACCGATGCAATCGTTAATCAAGTACGTATGAAGATAGGATCTGTCGGTCCATATTTGTGCCATAAAGGGTTTAGCTATCCATGTAAGTCATGATTCTAGAAGACTTTGGCCAAAGCCTATCATCTGGGGTGGATCGCATTAGTTGTAAAGAATCGTGGACATGTCGACATGAGATATGCACCTCGGAAACTTAACGGTATATTCTATGTTTCCTAAACACAACTCGGATAGCCTACGATAGTTGGATTGTTAAACTTATGTGATGACCTCGATTTGTATAATTTAGAAAGGTAGTTCGTGTTCTTCGTAAATTATGAGGTGGTCAAATTGCGTACATATTAGCTAGGCTTATATGTCGAACGTGTCTAAACTTAGAGAGTCCCACAATATGAAGTGTACTCGTTAAGTACTTGAATTACCGATAATTTGTTGATCATAAATAATATTCAATATTATAATTATCAACTAAGATAATCAAGTGTTATTGGATAACATTGATTATTTACTTTGACCTAATTGGATTAATCAAAAATTACACAAGTGCTTAATTGTAAATAAACATCTCTACCATTTGAGGATATTTTAGTAAATACAAATATGTAATTATAGATGTATTTGACTTGATTTAATTGGATTAAATCAAAATGGTAAACATGTAACTATTCCATTAATTGAACTTTGTTTTGATTTAATTGGATTAAATCAAAATGGTAGACAAAAGTAATTAGTCACACATAGTTACACATATTTAAAAAAATTAGATCAAGCCCACATAAAAGTTTATTAAAACTCTTATTAACTTAAAATTACCTAAGGTTTGCTATAAATAGCAAGCTTGAGCAAATGTTTTAATCAAACTTAAGAAAGCTAAAATATGCAATTCTTAGATAAGTTAGCCTAAGAAAGAGAAATGTTTAGAGAAGCTTTGGAAGATCTCTATAACATTTCAACAAGGAGAAATCAAGATTGGATCTTAGAGTAAAGCTTGCTACCATTGGAATCAAGATTGGATCTTGGAGTTAAGCTTGCTAAACCTTGGAAGTTCTCTAGCCATTTCAACAAATGAGAATGAGATTGGATCTTTTTATCAAGCTTGCTAAGTAAGTTTGATCTTCTTCTAAGCTATGTTCTTCATTAGTGAGTTTTCGTTAGTGAGACATATAGTGATGAATTATTATTGGATGCATAATAACATAGCTTAAAGTTTAAATTAGGCTAATGAATTATGTTAGGATGCTTTGGAAGTATAAACACAATATGTTTATAATTGGGTCAAAGATGTTCATATTAGACATGAAACAATTAATAAGGTTTAGAACTCTAGATTAAAGCTTAGAACTATGGCTACCATTCTAGAATCACTTGACCACCTTTGAGTGACCTAGAATTGTTCATGAGTCATTTCATTGTGGGATTCTATTTTGGTTTGTGTTTTGATTCAAACAAATGCATATAGATATTTAGAATACATGTATGTTAGTTGTATAACACGTGTTGATGATGGTTTTGATGCTAAAATTGGATTTTAGGTGTATTGAAGTATTTGGAGAAAATTGGAAGTGTTTAGAATTGGTTTGAATGTGAAAATTCTCTCTGCTAACATTTTACACAGGGGGCAGCGTCGCGACTCTAACCTTCCAATGTCGTGACACTGAGCATCAGACTTAGGATCATCGTGATGCTCACAGTTCCATGTCACGAGACCAAGACATTTAGCTCTCGTAGTTTGGGACGTCTCGACGCCTAAGCCTCCGCGTCGCAACACGCAGGGCTAATGAACACTAAAACTTCATTTTCTTCGTTCCGGAGTTTCCGGACTGCGTTTTGGCCCTTGTTTTGTCCTACGGACTAGAAACATAATTTAGCATTTCATTAAATTTTTAGAATACACCAATACTAGATATACATGGGTTAGACTCACTTTTTTTTTCGTGGGGCTCCGATCCAACCCTAGGGTTTCCACATCCGCCCCAACAGAGGCTTGGGATGTATGAGTTTTTGGACTAACAGTCTAATCTCTATCATACCTAGGTAACTAAATAGTGTAACCTTTGACTAGATGACTTTATGATATCCTCATGTAAAAAAAATAATAGTTTACATGAGTCTCAAAAGCAAAAGAGCCAATGAGCCAAGTTCAAAAGATACGGAAAAACCCTTTACTCGAAAATATTTATTTAAGAGCTCATATTTAGGTAGAGAATATTATCCTATGAAACCAATGTAGCTTATTTTCAGGTCCTAGTGGTGCTGGATTTGAACATCTATTTTATGGACTTGGTGTGACATGAGATGAGATTTCTTTGGTTGTGTCCCACTCATAATATAAGGTCTTAAACCTTTATTTATTGCCACTTATTTTTCATGCAAGTCCTTGCTATGCTTTGGTATTTATGTCATATACATGCATGTAGTGTTTAGCATGACCTAAAGTGATGCATATTATTTCATGTCATAAAGAGCTGAATATTGATTGGATATCATTGTACTTGCTTGAATTGTTGTTTTAGTCATTTTTGATTTATTTTTCCTTAACTCGTTGTGTACTTGTATGTGCTTCTTGTCATTGTATTCTGTTTTTCCTTTATTATATATTTTTGAGTTTTTACTTCTCGTATATCGTTGGGCTAATTGAGTAGAGCAGTTAGTGAGGGGGAGTAAGTCAAGACTGCATATTCTCTTCCATGTGGTTTTTAATTGATATAATGATATGTTATTTTTACCCATTGTCATTTCGTGAAAAAAAAAGGGAGTAGTATACTAGTATATCCATTTTTTTAGTATCTCATGTTTATGGGGGAGTAGGATTTAGTTGAGAGTAGGATATCTACATTTACATACATGAGATTTTTATTTCCTTTTATCTACCCTTTCTTTTTCTGTGCTTTTCATGACAAATTATTTTTTATAGGTATTTCGGGTGACCAGATTAGTGGCTGAGGTGGCATCAATTTCAAGACTACTTGGTAAGGTATTAGATCGAGTCATATTGTAATAACTCAATGTCTTAATGGTTGGTTGTTGGCTATTTTATCTTTGGGTCTTTTACCATAGTCTTTATATTAGGTAGTATTTTGTCACGGAATGCCAAAAAGGGAGATTGTTAGTTCCACATCTGTTGGCAGTGTCCGTAACAAAATAAGTTTCTGATGAACGGTAAATTTGTATAGTTTCTTGAGTTTTATGAATGTTTTGATGTGTTTTAGTTTATTTTGTAGATAAAATAAACTCGGGAATCAATGGAATCAATCAGGATAAAATATGGAACAAATAAGGGCAAAAATTGGACTTGACATTTGGATTTTGGAGGTTGGAAACTTGAAATGACGTTCTAACGAAGTGCAAATTCATACATTTCAACTTTGCTCAAGTTTTGTATTCTCGCCATAACTTTCTACTAAGATATCGGATTGAGGTGACTCAAGTTCCAAATTAAAGAACATTCAAAGATCTACAACTCTGACGTTCATAATAATTTCGAATTCTGAAGTTTTCATGACCGAAATTGATAAAACATCCGTAAGTGTGTTATTTGTAATTATTAAAGTCATTTTCAAAATAAAATAAAATTAAAAAGAAACTTGTCAAACTTTTTACATGTTTGGTGAAGGATTTGGTGCCATGTTTGGTGCTATATTCGGTGGAGAAATTTGTGGAGAAATTGGCGAAGGCAAAATTTTGCCTATAAATAACAAGCCATTTCATTTGTAAATTCCATACCTTCTTCTGGGGATTTCCTTAAGAATACGAAAAAGATTGTATCTTGTTTGTTTATTTACAACTTTCTGTATTTAACTTATTTTATTTTATGCAATAGGTTTTTCTTTACTTTACTTTTCAATCTTTATTTCTACTTTCCAGTATGAGAAGGTAACTCCCCTCTGCTGGGGTGAAAGGTTAAGCTTTTATTACTAATATTTAGATTAATCTCCCTTAATTATAATGTATAAACTATTTAAAACATGATTTAATGGGATACCACCTTTATGGTCGGTTGGACTTAATTAAATTGATTTTAACATGACTAAATTAGACACCGCCTTTAAGGTTGGTTGGAATTAATCACAAATTTGACTTAATCAGGATGTCACCTATATGGTCAGTTGGTAATTATCAAGCAAAGTTAATATATTATAATAATGGAGATATCCGAAATAGAAGTAATAAAAGTGGATCCTCTAACTCCAACATTTTCTTTATTGCTTTATTTACCTTTTTACTTTCAAGCTTTTACTTTATGTCATTTACTTTATTTACTTTTTTAATAATCTTAGATATGTGTTGTAACTAATGACCACATATGGGGTTTTGATGAATTCCAATATCACCGGTTTATAAGGGGTTATTTTACGGTTTGGGTAATATAAAGGTTTATTTATTGAGCCTTAAGCTAAATGCTTCTTGTTAACTGGCCATTAATAAGATTGATTTGGTAAACTTAAAATGAACTTGGAAAAGGGATTTTTAGGTGTAGCCTTAGACTCAATAGCTCACGATCTCACATTGACAGTATGATGACTCTTAGGTAGATTTCCTTACAGGATAGGAATATACCTGTCAGGCTGTGGTAGCCATAATTGGAACTTATTCTTAATGAATTGAGGTAACTTGGTTGACATAGGAATATGATTAATTGGGTTATACTGGGTATTTGCATCTGACCATCGGAAGAGGCTTTTGAATAAATTCGTGTTCCAGGTTAATAAACTAATATATTGCACAAACGTGAAATAACCACTTCATGTTTAAAAGATATTGGAAGGATTCACAACCCTGGATAGTTTAATAATTTTGAATTTTCCTTTAATTTACTTTCGCTCTATTTTATTTACTTGTTTTAAGTTTAAAATCACCATCCAATCAAACACCCAATCTATTAAATACTCGTAAACATACAGCTTCATAATTTAATAGCTTAGGTATTAAGTCCTCGTGGAATCGATACATTTTATACTGCTTGAGTGATACGTGCGCTTGCGTAACGTGAGTGATTTCACCGATCAAGTTTTTGGTGCCGTTGCCGGGGACTTATTTATCTTTCACTATTAACTTTGGGGTTAGATACCTTTACTTGTGTCTAATTTGTTTTTATTTATTATTTCAGTTTTCTTGTTTTTCAGGTTCTCAGACACTACATGAGAAGAACCAGAAGCTTTGAAATCCGTCCGCTTGACCCAAAAATTGAAATAACAATCAGACAGTTGAGAATTGAAAGACGTGAAGGCCAAAAAGCATTGATCAATATGGAACCTGAACCTTTGGAGGTTGCACCACCAATTCCTATTCGAGACAGAACTATTCCGGTGGTTGACAGCTTTATTTCATGTATTGTACTTCCTCTCTTACCAATAAATGCCTGTGACATCAAAACATGCATTCAGATGATACAACAGTCATCTCAGTTTGGAGGGAATGCAACTGAAGATCCTAATGCCCACATTAGTAATTTCCTAGAAGTTTACGGCACATTCAATTACAACTAAGCGGCAGAAAAAGCAATGAGTCTGCGTATTTTCCGATATTCCTTGAAAGACAGAGCTAAGGATTGGCTACATTCACTACCAGCAGGTTCCATCACAACTTGGAACACTCTAGCCACCAAATTCATTGCAAAATATTTCCCCCAGCCAGAACTACAAAGTTGAGGAATGACATCACATCATTTGTGCAACATGACTCAGAATCCCTCTGCGAAGCTTAGGAAAGATACAAGGAGTTACTCTGAAAATATCCTCACCATGAGATTGCAAAGTGACTACAAGTCCAAACCTTCTATAATGGACTTTTTGGACTAATAATAACTACAATTGAAGCCGCTGCTGGAGGAGCTTTAATGGCAAAAAGAGATAATCAAGCATGTGACCTAATTGAAGAAATGGCCAACAATAATTCTTTGTGACCAACAGAAAAGAGCATGATTCAACGAATAACAGGAATTCATGAAGTTGGAGCCAACACAGCAATGAATGCCAAGCTGGAGCAAATGTGTAAATGCTTGGAAACACTTAGCATGCAAGTTGTAACATTGCTGGTGCCATAAGTTCACCATATGGAGGAGCACCAGAGGAAAACCAACATGATGAGACGGTGAATTATGTCAACAATTTCAACAGACAATAGAACAATCTATATTCCAATACCTACAACCCAGGGTGGAGGAATCATCCCAATTTCGCATGGAGCAATAATTCAGAGCAAAAGAACAATCCACCACCCGGATTCCAACAACAAAACAAAGGCCATGAGTATGAAAAAAAACCAGAAATAAAAGAATTGCTTGCAGAGATGTTCAAAAAGCAAGAAGCCAAATACGATGCTATGTTTCAAGCCCAAACAACATTCAACCAAAGCCAATCAACATCTATAAAGGCACTGGAAAATCAAATAGGACAACTGGCCAATGCTCAGAGTTACAGACTGCACGGTAACCTTCCTAGCAACACAGACCAAATCCAAGGAACCGAGGGATGAGCAATGTCAAGCCATTACTTTGAAAAGTGATACTGAAATCAACATAGATGTTGGAGTCAAGGCATCCACTGAGGAAGTTCTAAAAATAAGAAGCGAAGCAGATCCATAGATGGAGAAAAAATAAGCATGATGAGCGGAAAATATATCACTATTTCCCGCCCCATTGACTTAACATTTTGTTTAGTTTCTCAGGTTTGATGAACGTTTTAATGTGTTTTTATTTATTTTACAGAGAAAATAAAATCGGAACTCAATGGAATCAATCAGAATGAAAATATGGAACAAATAAAGGTAAAAATTGGACTTCACATTTGGATTTTATAAGTTGGAAACTTGAAATGGCGTTCTAACGAAGTACAATTTCGGAAATTTCAGCTTTGCTTATGTTTTTGTATTTCGACTATAACTTTCTACTCCGACATCAGATTGAAATGATTCAAGTTCTATATTCAAGAAAACTCAACGATCTACAACTTTTAAGTTCATAAGATTTTCGAATTATGAATTTTTCATGACCGAAATTGATGAACAATAAGAAATTATGTTATATTTAATTACTAAAGTCATTATCTAAAAATAAAAATTATCAAACTTCCCCCAAACGTGCTAGCATGTTTAGTGGAGTGTTTTGTGCCATGTTTGGTGCCATGTTTGGTGGAGTGTTTGGTGGAGTATTTTGTGACATGTTTGGTGGAGTGTTGTGTGGAGTGTTTGGTGGAGAAATTGGTGGAAGCCTTTTTTTTGCCTATAAATACTGAACCATTTCATTTGTAAATTTCATACTTTCCTTGAGGTTCTAATAAGGATCTAAGGATTGTATCTTGTGTGTTTAATTTTTTTAATTTAAATTATATTTTTATTTTCAGTAATAGTAGTAGTTTATTTTCTTTATCTTTCTTTTATGTTAAGTAGTTAAATTTCCACTGGGGGAAGGGTAAAGATTTTATTATTATAGTTTAGATTAATCTCCCTTAATTATAATATGGAAATTATAATTTAATAATATGGACTAAAGGTTTTACCGCCTTAATGGCTGGTTTTATTTATTTCACAAATGTGACACCGCCTATATGACCGGTCTTTATGTGACATATGATTACCGCCTATATGGTTGTTTTATGGACAAATAATAACACCGCCTTTATAGTCGGTTGGACTTAATTGAAAATCTGAATTAATCAAGATACCGCCTATGTGGTCGGTTGGTAATATCACTGATAATTTCTATATTATAATAATGGAGATTTCTAAATTAGAAATAGTAAAGGTGGATCCCTTAACCCCATCATTTTATTTTTATTCTAGTAAAGTGATGAAGCACAATATTCATGAGTTTAA
Source organism: Zanthoxylum bungeanum (assembly GCA_019454045.1). NCBI lineage: Eukaryota > Viridiplantae > Streptophyta > Magnoliopsida > Sapindales > Rutaceae > Zanthoxylum > Zanthoxylum bungeanum. The sequence continues at coordinate 9,745 of SKCR01054327.1, read as the reverse complement.
TAATTGATTTTCTTTATATATTGGGTAATACTTTAGGATTGTTTATTGAATCTTAATCTTAATGCTTCTTGTTGCCTAATCACTAATAGGATTGATGGGGTAAACTTAAAATGAACTTGGAAATGGGATTTTAGGTTTCAGCCTTAGATTCAATAGCTCAAGATCTCACCTTAGGGCATGGTGTTCCTTAGGTAGATTTCCTTACAAGATAGGAATATACCTGTCGGGCGGGGGTACCCACAATTGGAACTTGAACTTAATGAATTTAGGTAACTTGGTTAACATAGGAATATGATTAATTCGGTTATTTTGGGTGTTTGCATCTGACCATCGGAAGAGGCTTTTGCATATCTTCGTTTTCCAGGTTAGCAAACTGACTTATTACACATATAAAAGAGAATCAATTCATCATTAGATTAATATTGTGGGGGATCACAACCCTATATGTTTGTGTATTTTGTTTATTTTCCTTTGTATTTTCTTTTATATATTTATTTATTTTATTTATTTAGCAAATCCACATTCAACCAACCAATCAAGCAATCATTCTCTTCTCCCTTGATTAGATACTTATAAATAAATAGATTCAATCATTAGTAATAATAGTAGGAATTAAGTCTTCGTGGGATCGATACTTTATACTACTTGAACGAAACGCGCGCTTGCGTAACGAGTGTGATCACGCCGGTCAAACCATAAGCAAATGATCAAAAAAATTCACTCCACCTCCACCTTTTCCACAACGTCTCTATAAAAGTAAACTAGACAAGCAGTTTGCTCGATTCTTGGAGATCTTCAAAAAGTTGCATATCAACATCCCATTTGCATAAGCATTGGAACAAATGCCCAGCTATATCAAATTCATGAAAGACATTCTTTCACGAAAATGAAGATTATGAGACTACAAGACAGTAGCATTGACAGAAGAATGCAATGCCATCATTCAGAGGAAGCTTCCCCCAAAGATGAATGATCCTAGCAGTTTCACCATTCCTTGCATCATAGGCGAATATTACTTCTGTAAGGCTTTGTGTGATTTAGGTGCCAGCATTAACTTGATGCCTTTGTCTATTTACAAGAAAATGTAAATTGGAGAAGCAATACACACTTCAGTTACTTTACAGCTTGCTGACAGATCGCTCATATTTCCGAGAGGAGTAGTGGAAGATGTATTGGTCAAGGTCGACAAATTCATTTTCCATGCAGATTTCGTTATCCTTGACATGGAAGAAGACAAAGATGTACCTATCATCCTCAGAAGACCATTCTTGGCTACAGGTTGAACTGTTATTGATGTACAAAAAGGAGAACTAATCATGAAAGTGCAGGACGAAGAAGTTACATTCAATGTTTTTAAAGCCATGAAATTCCCGAGTGATGAAAATGAGGAGGAAAGTTTCAGAGTTGATGTTGTAGATAGTATCATCCAGGATACTGATGCAATGCAACTTCCTACAGACAAACTTGAAGCTTGCATTATGAATATGACTGATAATGAGCTAGATGATGAAATTCTGGAATGTATCAACTATATTGACAAACCTTTCGCTTCAAATCAACACCACAAGTGGAAAGTTTGGAATTACCAAAAAAAGAGCGAATCAAGCCCTCGATTGAAGAACCACCGAAGCTAGACTTGAAGCTACTTCCGAGCCATCTCAGGTATGCATTCTTAGGAAACTCTTCTAGCGTACCTGTGATTATTTCTTCTTCGCTAACATTGGAGCAAGAAGATAAGTTACTGAGAGTATTACGAGAACACAAGAAAGCTATTGGCTGGACTATAACAGACATTCGAGGCATAAGTCCATCATTTTGCATGCAAAACATTCTGATGAACGAAGAGTACAAAGCCATAATGGAGCATCAACGGAGACTAAATCTAATCATTAAAAAGGTCGTGAAGAAAGAAATTATCAAATTGTTAGATGCCGACATCATTTACCCCATCTCTGACAGCACTTGGGTGAGTCCTATTCAATGTGTGCCAAAGAAAGGAGGAATTAATGCAGTCACAAATGAAAAGAATGAGTTGATTCCAACAAGAACAGTCACCAGATGGAGAGTTTGCATGAACTACGGGAAATTGAACAAAGCAACAAGGAAAGATCATTTCTCGTTACCATTCATTGACCAGATGCTAGACAGATTGGCGGGACATGAGTTCTATTGTTTTCTGGATGGATATTCGGGGTACAATCAGATTGCCATCGCCTTAGAAGATCAGGAGAAAACTACTTTTACATGTTCGTAAGGTACTTTTGCTTTCCTCATGATGCTATTTGGAATATGTAATGCTCCCGCCACATTTCAACATTGCATGATGGCCATCTTCTCAGACATACTGGAACAAAGTATAGAGGTTTTCATGGATGATTTTTCTGTGTTTGGAGACTCGTTCGACCACTGCTTGCAAAATCTGGAAATTGTGTTACAAAGGTACGAAGATACCAAAATGGTACTCAATTGGGAGAAATACCACTTCATGGTGCAGGAAGGCATCGTCCTGGGACATCGGATCTCACAAAAGGGAATCGACGTAGACAAAGAAAAATTGAGACAATAGAAAAACTACCTCCACCAACAACTGTCAAATGGATTCGAAGTTTTCTCGGACCTGCAGGCTTTTACCAGAGATTTATCAAAGACTTCTCGAAGATTGCTAAACCTCAGTGCAACCTTTCGGGGAAAGATGTGCCTTTCAACTTCACCAAAGAATGCCATAGAGCTTTTGAGATCTTGAAACAGAAGCTGGTCTCTGCCCCCATCATAGTATCACCTGACTGGACCCTTCCATTTAAGGTGATGTGCAATGCTAGTAATTTTACTGTAGGTGCAGTTTTGGGACAACACAAAGTTAAAAATTTTCATACCATTAACTACTCCAGCAGAACTCTAAATAAAGCTCAACTCAACTACACAACCACTGAAAAAGAATTGCTTGCAATTGTGTTTACTTTGATAAATTATGCTCTTATCTGCTGGGTCCCAAAGTGGTGGTCTACACAGATCATTCAGCAATAAAATACTTGATCACGAAGAAAGATGCCAAACCTAGACTGATCCATTGGTGCTTCTGTTGCAAGAATTTGATGTGGAGATCAGAGACATGAAAGGGACAGAAAACCAAGTGGCAGATCACTTATCAAGGCTCGAGAATATAGAAACACCTGGCAATGAACTGAATATCAAAGAAACCTTTCCAGATGAACAGTTGTTTGCCATGAAACAATAGTATGTCCCTGGGTACGCTGACTATGTAAACTACATAGTATCGAGAAATTGGCCGTTAAAATGAACACATCAGTAATTAAAGAAGTTCTTCGAAGAAGTCAAACACTATTTCTGGGATAAGGCGTACCTATTCAAATTTTGTGCTGATCAATTACTGAGACGTTGTGTCCCACATGAGGAGGTGAATAGTATCTTGCAGCATTGTCATTCATCAACATACGGCAGACACTTCATCGGAAATAAAACTGCAGCCAAAGTCCTACAATCAGGTTTATTCTGGCCCACTCTGTTTAAATATGCTTACTTATTTGCTCTTCAATGTGATAGGTGCCAGAGATTGGGAAATATCTCGAGGAGAAATGAAGGACCTCTGCAAAATATTTTGGAATTTGAGATAATTGATGTATAGGAAATTGATTTTATGAGACCCTTTGTTCCATCATTCGGAAACCTGTACATACTAGTTGTAGTAGACTATGTCTCCAAATGGGTTGAAGCTATAACACTGCCATCAAATAATTCAAAAGTGGGTATAAAATTCTTTAAAAAGAATATTTTCACTTGCTTCGGAACACCTCGGGCAATTATCAGTGATGGTGGCACACATTTCTGCAACAGATACTTCGAAGGACTCATATCCAAATACGGAGTTACTAATAATATTGCCACTGCCTACCATCCGTAGTCAAATGGACAGGTTGAATTTTCAAACAGGGAGATCAAAAGAATCTTGGAGAGAACCGTTGGATCAACAAGGAAGGATTGGTCTGTAAAACTAGATGATGCACTATGGGCCTATCGGACAACTTACAAAACACCCATTGTTATGTCCCAATATCCAATGATGTTTGGGAAAGCGCGCCATCTGCCAGTGGAGCTTGAACACAAAGCGTATTGGGCACTGAAGAAGTTAAATCTTGATCTACAAGCAGCAGGAGAAAAACGGCTCCACCAACTCAACGAATTGGAGGAATTTCGCCTACATGCTTATGAGAATGCCAAACTGTACAAAGAAAAGATGAAGAAATGAAATGATAAAAAATAGTGCGTAGGCAACTGAAGCCAGGGCAGTAGGTGTTGTTATACGATTCATGGTTGAAACTTTTCCCTGTAAAGCTGAAATCAAAGTGGTCAGGTCCATTTGTGATTACCCAGGTGTTACCCTACGGAGTAGTTGAGATATACCACCCTAAGTCCAACAACATATTTAAAGTTAACAGCCAGCGTGTCAAGCATTACTGGGGAGAATCATTTGAGCGACAAAAAGAAAGTGTCACACTTTCAGTTCCAGCATAACGTCCGAGATGTCTTGTCTAGCTGTTGACGTTAAACTTAGTGCTATCAGGGAGGCAACCCATGCAATTTATGTATATATTAAGATTTTGTGTTTTTTATTTTTGTGTGTTTAATATTTTTAGGTAAAGTTACATTTCAGGATGGAAGAAGTTCTCTCAAATCTTTACAAGTAATTTCCTTCTCTCGCTCAAAACTCTCTGATGAAAGTCTACAAAGCTCGCTTGGAATGAATGAGACTTTTGATGATCAAAGGTATTTATACTGACATTCGTTGGATTCTTGAAGTACGGGTCTGATTGGCAGGTGAGTCCTCTGACTCTTTTGTATCATATCTGCTTTGTTTAGGAAGAAGCACCTATGCTAAAAAGAGAAGAGCTAAAAGAATGGGTGTTTTCTATAAATGTGCACGCATGACATGTAATACTCGTTGTCGTTATTTAGGAATGGTGTCTGAAAATTGTGAAGATAAAATTAAATTCATTAAGGATGGATTGAGTAAGGAGTCTTTGGATGACATATCATTGACTCTTGAGACGCATCCCAGTGGATTTTTGCATCACGTAATTCAAATGTTACATGCACAATTCCGAAAAGAAAGACAATATTTAAGTCACAGGAATCTGACTCTAAAAGGCCTTGTTTGCCAATTTATAAGAAAATTGGATGGGAAGCTTGTCCCTGATGCATAAACGTCATTCTAGCCGTTACTTCTTGTAAATATTATTATCTCTTTGTATTTAACTAATAATTGAAATTTGTTTTGTTATTTTCTTTTATTTTCTCCGACCGGATCCAAATTTTTTGACTTTCACGATATATTGTACTGTATAGCTAATAATTGTTATTTGGTAGATACTAATGCTATTATTACTCACCTCTTTTCAGGTTCTATAAATTCAGCTCATTATTGCACTCTTGAAGACATCCAGATTTGAGAAAGAAATACATAAAAAAATGGAAGCAACTTCAAATAGACGAGTTATAATCATCTGTGTGTTTTGTGGTACTAGTATTGGTTCTAAGCCAGAGTTCGTTGAGGTAGCACATGAATTGGGTAGAGTCATAGCTGAAAGGAATATGCATTTAGTATATGGCGGTGGCAATCTTGGACTAATGGGGTGCATTTCAAGGGCTGTACAGGAATGAGGTAGTCAAGTTTTGGGAATCATCCCAAAACCTTTGGCAGAGGAGAATCTTATAGGACCATAAAAAGGATAGGAACTTATCGTGCCAGATGGCTTGGGCACAATGGAGGAAATTTTTATAGTACCATCTTGGGTGAACTTAAACATACACTAGAAATCGATTGGACTGTTTAATGCTGATAGATTTTATAATTTTCTTTGTGTGTTTCTTGGTGATGTTTAGAGAAATGGGTTCGTGTCAAAACCTATAAAAGATATCATTTTCACTGCCAGAACTGGCCATGATTTAATTGACCAACTCTTAGCTTTTGAACCACAAATATACCCTATCATTTACAAGATAATCTGGTCTGATAATGATCGTGGTAATAAGCGGTAGATAAATCTGAATCTTAACATTTAATTCTCTTTTTAGATATAGAATTTCAGCTAACCAAGTACTGTCTTCTAAACACTTCTTCAAGTTTTTTAGACATTAGAGACAATGTCTGAATTAGGTATTGGGGAGGGGAATAGTTGATTAGTATCTTTTTTTTTCATTGTGTTATTTTACTTGGTTTTTAGTCAAAAATTTTCAAAAAATTCAAAAAATATTTAAAATTTTATAAAAATAATGAAAATAAAAAAATTTTGTTTTTGTGTTTTTTTTAACTTGACTAATCAGGTGAAATTGGTGTGAGGTAGGTGTGTAAGGAATTTCCACTCCTGTGATGTATCTCAACCTATTTCGTAACAAGTTAATCTTTGTTTATTTCCTTCTGAATTATTTAATTTGTGAATTCTATGTAATACTGACTAAATTGGATCTTCATATGTTCAGTTGACAAGTATTATCAACATACACAGTAACATACAGACATGAGATGTAAGTGAAAAGTTTGTAATATTAAGTGCTCTAGTTTAATTGGAGGAAACATCTAAAAAAGCAATGGAATAAAAAAAACATCTAAGATCCGAGTAATTAAGTCTCTATGGGTGTTTTAACACCTAGTGCCTTAAAACCAACTGGTTATAGAGTCACTGGCTCAAAGTTCGCTACATGGATTAAAGATTTTATAAAATAAAAAAAAAGATATATGGAATCTGAGTAATTAAGTATGTAAGGGTTTCTTAACACCTAGTGCCCTAAAGCCAACTGGCTTGGGAGTCACTGGCCCAAAGATCGCTATATGGATTGAAGATATTGTAAATAAATAAATAAAAAAATCAGGAAAAAATTATATTGCTAAAAAAATGTGTGAATTCTGATATAACTTTAGGAAAAAAAATATTATTCTCTTTTCAACTACACTTATGAATATTGTGGGCACATTGACCTGATTAATATATTGTTGGTTGTGTATATGGAGAATGGTAAAAATAATCGGAGAATTTACTTATTTGGTAATTTAAAAAGCAAAAAAAAAAACAGCTATTAACTTGGATTAGAAGTTTTCACTTGTTTAGTCACTAACATGTTTATCTTTTTATCTTTTTGCTTTTATGTGTATTTGATTGATGTTTGTGGGTATCGTCACTGTAAGCCCTCACGAGACTACAACTCGTCCACTAGGGACACATAGGGGTTTAAAGGCTTGTTGCATACGCTAAATGTAACCGTGATCCCTACGAAAGTGGCTTAGTTTAATTTTAATTATTTATTACATTTTATTTTATTGTTTTGCTCGAGGACTAGCATAATGTTAGGTTTGGGGGTATGATGAGCGGTATATATATCAATATTTACTGCCCCTTTTACTTAATATTTTTTTTATTGTTTCTCGAGTTTTATAAATGTTTTGATGTGTTTTAGTTTATTTTGTAGATAAAATAAAATTGGGACTCAATGGAATCAATCAGGACTAATTATAAAACAAATAAAGGCAAAAACTGGACTTGACATTTGGATTTTGGAGGTTGGAAACTTGAAATGGCGTTCAGAACGAAGTACAATTTCAGAAAAAATCAACTTTGCTCAATTTTCGTATTTTGGCCATAACTTTCTACTACAATATCGGATTGAGGTGATTCAAGTTCCAGATTAAAGAAGACTTAGTGATCTACAATGTTGACATTCATAATAATTTCGAATGCTGAATTGTTCATGACTGAAAGTGATAAAACATCCAGAAGTGTGTTATATGTAATTATTAAAGTCATTTTCAAAACAAAAAAAATAAAAAATGAAAATTGTCAAACTTCCACCAAACATGTGGAAATATTTGGTGCCTTGTTTGGTGCCATGTTTGGTGGAGAAATTTGTGGAGAAATAGGTGGAGAAATTGGCGAAGGCAAAATTTTTCCTATAAATACCAAGCCATTTCATTAGTAAATTTCATACATTCTTCTAGGGATTTCCTTAATAATACTAAGAAGATTGTATCTTGTTTGTTTATTTATAGCTTTCTGTATTTAATTTATTTTATTTTACGCAATAGTTCTTTCTTTACTTTACTTTTAGTCTTTATCTCTACTTTCCAGTGTGATGAGGTAACTCCCCTCTGCTGGGTTGAAAGGTTAAGCTTTTATTACCGCCTTTATGATTGGTTGGACTTAATTAAATTGATTTTAACCTGACTAAATTGGATACCGCCTTTTTTGTCGGTTGGAATTAATCATAAATTTGACTTAATCAGGATACCGCCTATATGGTCGGTTGGTAATTATCACACAAAGTTAATAAATTATAATAAGGGAGATATCTAAAATAGAAGTAATAAAAGTGAATCCTCTAACTCCAGCATTTTCTTTATTGCTTTATTTACCTTTTTACTTTCAAGCTTTTACTTTATGTCATTTACTTTATTTACGTTTTTAATAATCCTAGATATGTGTTGTAACTAAATACCATATCTGGGGTTGTGATGAATTCCAATATCACCGGATTATAAGGGGTTATTTTATTGTTTGTGTAATATAAAGGTTTATTTATTAAGCCTTAAGCTTAATCCTTCTTGTTAACTGGCTATTAATAAGAATGACTTGGTAAACTTAAAATTAACTTGGAAAATGGATTTGAGGTTTAGCCATAGACTCAATAGCTCACGATCTCACATTGGGGCATGATGACTCTTAGGTAGATTTCCTTACAGGATAGGAATATACCTGTCCAGCGGGGGTAGCCATAATTGGAACTTAATCTTACTGAATTCAGGTAACTTGGTTGACATAAGAATATGATTAATTGGGTTATATTGGGTAATTGCATCTGACCATCGGAAGAGGCTTTTGCATAAATTCGTGTTCCAGGTTATTAAACCAATATATTGCACAAACGTGAAATAACCACTTCATCTTTAAAAGATATTGGAAGGATTCACAACTCTGAATAGTTTAATAATATTGAATTATACTTTAATTTACTTTCGCACTATTTTATTTACTTGTTTTTAACGTTTAAAATCACCATCCAATCAAGTACCCAATCTATTAGATATTCGTAAACATTTAGCTTCATAAATTAATAGCTTAGGTATTAAGTCCTCGTGTGATCGATATATTTTATACTACTTGGAGCGATACGTGCACTTGCATAACTTGAGTGATTTCATCTATCAGTTTCATTAAGTTGAAATGAGTCTTGAAGATCTCGGAGCAATTAGACTAGTATTGGGTAGACGTGTGAGAAGAAATAAGATATGCATTAGTGTTGCGTTCGTATTTACGTTCAAACGAGTGGTGTTCGTGTCACGTTCGTGTTTTGATTCGAACGAAACTTGGTAGAAGGTTCTCGTGCGTAGTGCGTTCATCTTTCTGTTGGAAAGAAACATTACAGTGTGTTTGTGTTCGAGGTTCGTTCGAGACTATATTTGACCGAGTTTGCGGAACATCGGGTTTTCCACACGCGTTCTTGTGGCATTCGAATGTATGTGCATAAATAAGGTATTTTAGACGCATTTTTATGCCAGTTTTGCAAAAGAAAACAATTACATTTCTATACCTATATAAACAAACTCAGAGCCACTTTCACATGTGTTGAAAACATATTACTCTGAGCCTCAAATCTTCTTAGCTTTTCAACCTTCTTGATTTCACCTTTCTAACATCGCAATCCAGAGATGCTACATGCAGGGAATAGGCCGTCCTAACTC
>SKCR01054326.1:0-29824 GCA_019454045.1 Zanthoxylum bungeanum | reverse complement strand
GCCGACAATCATCCATTGAAACAAGATTACGAAAGTTGGAAGAGTACCCATTTGGAACTTTGATACCTTGCAAGGTTTCACAAAACATTTTCTTCTCTTTTTTACTCAAAGTGACCGGCATGCTATAAAAGAAAATCTGAATCCCAAAACAGATCGAATCAGAGTTCACGCCGCCGGCCCTGAACAAATAAGAGGTGTGGGACGGATCTCATTCAAATACATAAAAAAAAAAACACACAAGGGCAACACGAAAATTAGGACCTTTATTCAAATATAATGCCGGTCGCTGAAGTTGGAGCCGGAGTTGAGGGGGGAGTAGGCGGGCTTTCCGGAGCGGTTGACACAGCATCGCATTTGGGAGAAGCGAGTGGTGGAGGGAGATAGGGACTGGACGGCGTGGGAGAGAGGGGCGACGGAGCGGCGGCTGAAGAGGAGAGAGGGGAAGGGAGATGGGGAAGTGATTGTTGTTATGGAGTTGGTGGAGGTGGAGATGAGGTGTTTTGAGAGGAATGGGGAGAGTTTTGAGAAGCGGATAGTGGAGATGAGCTAGGGTTTGATTTTAAGGAAATATTTTTTTTTTAATTTTTTTTTACTGATACTAAGGTATCATTAATTACTGACACTAAATTTACTGATACTATAGTGTCAGTAATATATGCGAAAAACGTCACTTCCGTGAGGTGTTGGTTCGACTCCAGACGACTACGCGTTTTTTTTTTATTTCTTACTGATACTATGGTAATAGTAATTACTGACACTAAAATCACTGATACCATAGTGTCAGTAATTATTGATATTTAAGTGAAAAACACGGAAATAGGCACATTTACACGTCGTTTCTGACACTTTTAGCCTAGTGTCACTAACCTTAGTGTCAGTAAAGGCCTTTTTTTCTTGTAGTGTTCATGTTTCAAAACACATCCAAATGTAATCCAATCAACATGAAACTTTATATGCATCATATACACACCCAAATACACAACATATATGAAAATGCCCAAATTTGGAATTGGTCAAGAACCCTAATTTTTCAATTTCCTCAAATTGGACAAATTAGACCAAATTGGTTAAATTCAACACTTCAATAATCTTTCTTCCATCCAATCAAAGTCTCAACACAATGAAACAACTCAAGATCAAATCTAGGTCATCTAAGAGTGGGTCAACAACTCTAGATTAGCAACATGGTTTCCAAAACCTTAAAAGAAAGCTTATAACTACAATAGTCACAACCTTCCTTCATTATACATGCTCAACACTTCCATCAAAACTTCCATCAACAAAAACACAAGGAATAAAGAAAGAAATAACCTAAGAACATCATATGTTCAAGCCTAGATCCTAAGGAACATTTTCCTTTCTAATAGCAAGTTGGAAAAACTTACTAAAATCCAAGCTTTCTTTGATTTCTTCTTTCTTTCTCACAAGCTTCCTTTGCTTCCATTAATGGAGTTTTTCTTTAAAGTGTATTAGGTTATAAAATGAAAGTGAAATGAAAACTATAAATACTTGCTACACTTTTAGCCTTGGCCGAAATTGGCCAAGCCAAATGCAAGAATAATAATTTCAATTTCATTTCACCTTACATTTGATCAACTTGATAAAATATCTTAATAACACTTTATAGATATTTAATTAAGTCAACAAATGCAACTAAGAAAAATATATCTCTTATATATTAAAGTGTATTGGCCGAAATTATAAAGAAATAAAGGAAAAAGATATTTTTATTTTTCAAACAATTTGAACAAATATCTTAAGAAGTCAAAATCAATTTGACAACCTTTTCCTTTAATGTAAAGTCAAACATTTACACTTATAATCATTTCCTAACTTTATCATTTGGTGATATATTTATATTTTAATTATATTAATCATTTAACAATTAAATAATTAAATAATTAATTAAATACAAATATATCAAATATATGTATTATATTACTTTAAATATCTCAAATACATATATTGATGATATATGTCAAATACCTTTATTTGACTATTTATTAATGTGTATTTAATAATATCATATATTAAATACAAATACACATTAATTAGGAAATGACGGTTCGGCCCGTTCGCATGTATTTTTCGTTTAACGATTAAACGATTTATAAATAATCATCATTATTCATAATTGTTGCTCTAGTGCTCTACGAGTATGTTTCATTATTGAGACTCTCTAGATTCAGGTATATCCGTCATGAAATCCAATTTCATGTACATAATCTATCCACCCGTAGATTATGACGATCACGGATAAACTAGCTGAATCATACAGGTCGAGGTCATTGCATACGTATAATCCCTCCGTCACAGGTATCCAGATAATCCCAGAGATATAGATGTAAACGTCAAATCTCTATAGGTATTATCTCGTCGACGTATCTATTAGCAATCTTTAAATAACACTCGGAACTTACTTCCGATGTATACTGTGGCCACAGATTTAACAGACTGCTAAATATATATGGACTACCTATGCTCTGTACACAGAACTGACGGATCCTATCTTGACACACACAGGATATCCTGAGGATCGATCCACACCCAACGAAAAGGCGGAGGTCTGATCTAAATAGATCGGTGACGTGACTGCCATCTAAGTGTGGAGGATGTCTCATACATCCACAGTGATGTCTCAAGTCGAAGGACCACTATGCTACTCAACCCGAGAAGATTCTTATTGACGTTGGCGTACCATCCATTAAGAATCTTCGGTGAGCCGTTCAGTGTTTATCCACTATAAACACCTACACGTCTATACGAGTCTCCCTAGACTCATGGTTCATTGGGACAAACCATCGGACCAAGTCTCGATATACGACATGTACTGGTCTCAACGGATTTGACTAACCGACCCGTGTTAGCAAATCTTGACCAGGAACTTTGTTTGATAATATACATATAGCAGTGACACTTCCCAATGTCAATTACAAACTAACTTTGTAACTGTGTACTGCATTATATATTATCGGGCCTTTGTCTAATATATACATATCACTAAACCATATTTAGTTTCAATCTAATCGTAATCAGATCGAATATATATATAAGAACAAGAGGTGCAACCATAAATAAGTAATATTATGGAATAAGGGGATGTTCATATTCATGAATCAGACGTAAATACGGCCCGGATTGGCGCTCTGAGCACCAACCCCAACAAAACATTTGGATGATACCAAACTAGAACCTAAATCGGATAAGTGCATATTTGTAATTGGTTATCCTAGGGAAACCAAAGGATATTATTTCCACAACCCATAAGAGAACAAAATATTTGTTGCTCTCCATGTGGTTTTCCTTAAAGGAATTCCTAAATGCAGTGGTAAGTTGGAGGAAAGTAGAACTTGATGAAAATTGGAGTGATACTGTTCCTGGCACCGAACCCCTCTCGGAACACCAACAGTTCATCAGGGATGAGATTGTACCACAATCTTCTAATACACAAGAACCGCGTAGGTCGGAGAGAGTCAGAAAATAACCTAAGAGGTATGGGTTTCTGATCTCACCTCATGTAGATATTAATCTTATTGAGGAAGATGAACCAACTACGTATGAGGAAGCGATACAAGGTATCGACTCCGCTTTATGGCAAGAGGCCATGAAGTCCGAAATGGATTCCATGTATACCAACCATGTTTGGACACATGTTGATGTACCAGAAGGCATTGTGCCTATAGGTTGTAAATGGGTCTTCACCATGAAGACATGGATGGTAACATACAAATGTACAAAGCTAGGCTTGTAGCGAAAGGGTATCGTCAACGACATGGTGTCGATTATGATGAAACGGTTTCACCTGTTGCAATGATCAAATCCATTCGGATAATGCTTGCGATTGCTGCATATCAGTATCAGTTTGGGGCGAGGCCCATATCAGTATCAGTCTGGGGCGAGGCCCATAACAGTATCAGTTTGGGGGCGAGGCCCATATCAGATTAGTTTAGGGCGAGGCCTATATCAGTATCAGTCTGAGGACGAGGCCTATATCAGCATTAGTTTGGGGATGAGTCCCAGGACCGAGGCCCGCATCAGCATCCGTTTGGGGATGAGTCCCAAGGCCAAGGCCTACATAAGTATCAGTTTGGGGATGAGTCCCAAGGCCGAGGCCTACATCAGTATCAGTTTGGGGATGAGTCCCAGGCCGATGCCCACTTCAGTATCAGTTTGGGGGCGAGGCCCACATCAGTGTCAGTTTAGGGGCGAGGCCCACATCGGTATCGGTTTGGGGGCGAGGCCCACATCAGCATCATGCATCCATACATACATGCATATCACATACATATAATTTTTTTTTATATTCGCAGGATTGTAGCGGCAAAGACCACCTCATCAAGTAACAGTTCAAAAATAAGCCACATTCTCGGACAGCACGGTTCAGAAATGGACCGCTACCACAACAGATGCCGAAATTGGCGTTCCAAAATGTAGCACACACAACAGATGCTGAAAATGGCATTCCAAAATGGAGCACAAACAACAGATGCCGAAAATGGCGCTCCAAAATGGAGCACACACAACATATGCCGACAATGGCGTTCCAAAATAGAGCACACACAACAGATGCCGAAAATGGCGTTCCAAAATGGAGCACACACAACAGATTCCGAAAATGGCTCTCCAAAATAGAGCACACACACAACAGATGCCGAAAATGGCACTCCAAAATAGAGCACGGTTCGGGAATGAACCAGGGGTCGCAGCACCTCACCACCAAATCAACTCAACTCAACACATGGTAAGTCAAGTGGCAGTTGGCGGGCCAGGTTAGTAAAAATGCATTGCATAACTTTGATAGGATTGTCACTGTTGCACATTACACTAGTCCCATCAAAGTGGGGGCGACTGTAGGCACTGCATTTTTGCATATAAGTCCCTATGATGAGTGTCATTTAGAGGCACTACCTTTTATGTCACAGAAGTCGCGGGAAACAGACGTCGGAAGGGGAAATTCAGAATAAGTATGTCATCAGATTCATTTCACAAGTTTACTGTTTTCGTTCGTGCTGTGTTCGTGCCCACATTCGAACGTCAATCAGATTGCGGACGTTCATGTAACGTTCGAATCGGAGTTCGAACGGCGTCGGTATTTCTGGTTTTGCTGCTAGCCTCACACCCAAGCCCAATTTGCCCACCAAAGCCCATAAAACACTAATTAAATCATGTACCAAATTAAATAAAATATTAATTAAATCATATACCAAATTAAATAAAAGATTAAATAAAATCATGCCTTATTAAAATCAATCAACCAATTCTATTCCCAATCAAAAATATTTTATTCCTAACTTAACAAATATTATGCCTAAACAACACAAATTAAATATATTGACTTCCTAAATTAAACTAATCTTGTCCCCTCCTTAATCTTTTGTTTTCCTTGTTTAAACACCAAATCATATCTCACCTTTATTGCATGATCTCTCACTCCTTCTCCAACATGGACTCACCCTAACCTTTGCCTATAAAAAGAACCCTTCACCACACATCTAAACCCCTAGGATATTGATACAAACCACAAAAATTCTGCAAGGCATTGACACCCTAGCTCATTCACACAGAAAACTCCTAGTTCATTCACACAAGAAAGACCCAAGCTCATTGACACAACTGAACTCACACTCACAACCCTCACAAATCAAACACACAGCCGAGACACATAAACCCTTGACCACGCACGACCATAGCCTTTTGCCACTTCAACGAACTCACAACTCACAGCCCCTAATCACCACCGAAATCACACTCAAAACAACCTCTAATCACCACCGAAAACACACTCAAAACAGCACCAAAAAAACCGCATAAACAGCAGCCCATATACCCTAAAATTACCGAAAGATACACCCCAAAAATAGTGAGTAAATACAACAGCAAAACAGCAGTGAAACGGAGGGAAAACAGCAGCCCGAACAGTGAAGCAGTGCAAGGAAACGTTGAACTAGTGAATAGGAGGAGTTGCAGAGCAACCACCCTTCCGAAGACCGTGTACGGTACTTCTGAAAGTCGGCATAAAAGGTTATACCTGAGGGCACCTTTCTCATTAGTTTATATTCGTCTTTCAATTGTTTTATTTGTTTTCTTCGCATGAGAGTCGCTTGTGGATGCATGTTGTGGCCTTTGAATGAATGAAAAAAGTGTCGCCTCTCGTGGTATATAGGATAGAAACCCGGACATAAATTTCATAGCCGATTCCGAATGGACGGTGGTATGATATGTACTCGGAATACAACTCCACGTACCACTTGAGTAAATGGAGCATATTTCATTTTATGTTGTTTTGATGTGTTTATTATTCGTTGTTTAATTTCTGCATGTTATTCATTTGCGTAATGATGTGATCGAGTGTATGGGCTTAGTAAGTTGGATTAAAGGTCCACTATTTTGAGGGGTTAAAACTCTTTACCACGATGCTTTGCCGTGTCGGTTGATGTATATTCGGTTGAATGTAAGATGTGTTCAATCGGGTATACGAAGTCCGATATTGTTTCTTTTATTTCTTATATGCATTGTGAGATAAAGCGCATGTGCTTAGTAAGTGCGATTAAAGGTCCTCTATTTTGAGAGGTTAAAATCCTTTACCACGATGCTTTGCCGCGCCAGATGATGTATATTCGATTTAATGTGAGATATTTTCAATCGGATACATGAAGTCCGATATCATTGTCTTCACCTTTCTACATGTATTGTGTTGTTTGCGCATGGGCTTAGTAAGTGCGATTAAAGGTCCTCTATTTTGAGAGGTTAAAATCCTTTACCACGATGCTTTGCCGCGCCTTTTAGCCCATTATTATTTATTAGGTGTAATCTTGTCATCCGTTCACGTATGTGTCATGTTGTTTACTGCATTTGGGGGGTCACTACTGTAACCCCGTTCGAACGCGTTTCAGAACACTGCACGAACGCATGTTTTTTGTCTCAGTTCGTTCGAACGCGTTATTAAACGCTATATGAATGCGAACCTTCTGTTTACCGTTCGAACGCGTTTACGAACGCTACTCGAACGCGCATGCATTTTGCCTTATCATACATCGGGTCTCATTTCCGTTTGAATGTGTTTCCGAACGCCCTACGAACGTGAGCACTCTGTTTCATTTTCGTTCGAATGCGTTTACGAACGCTACTCGAACGTGAACCTTCTATTTATCGTTCGAACGCGGATACGAACGCGGCACGAACGCCATGGTAAACATGCCCTCTTTCATCACATCTCATGCATGGTTACTCATTTTTTCATTTGCCTCTTTTGATTGTTCATGTTCTCGTTTAGCCATTTATTGTGTGCACAAGATTACATGTTCGTTCCCATGATGTATGTTTACACGGTAGTCATCTACTTATGCTTCCGCATTCATCCATTCAACATGTTCATGAAGTTATATGCTCGCCATTATTCCGATTTTCTTTCATGCGTGATTGTACAATTATTATCTACTAGCATGCCTATGATGGAATGTAATGTGCTTATAACATTGTATGCTAGCCATATTTATCTTTATGCATGCAAATCCAGACATAGATTATATGCAAATAGGTTGTATGCAAACTTAAAAATGTGTTACATGTGAACTTAGATGAACCTTTGATTTATGCATGCGAACTTGGAAATAGATTATCCTTGGAAATATGTTGCTTAGGCTTGGTTAGATTATTGCACAAATCGTTTTATTACAAGTGGCATAAGTAAGGGACCATTCCGAACCCAACGGTTTGAGGTCTTCCCTTGAGAGGGGTGAGTGCGGCCTTAAATCTCATTTTCTCGGTTCACACCGGGTGGCGACTCCATTATTCTCCGGTTTAGTCCCCCGCGGGCTACTCCGTACTCCCAACCGGGCCGCGAGCCCGGGACAGCATGCGTCGCCCAGTTTCTGTGTCCCACAGTGACACTTGGAACTATATGTTAAACGTTAATGTATAATTTGTATAATAAATGATTATATGATAATTATTTATTATTAATAATTAAATTATATATGATATAATTTAAATGAAGGCTAAAGTTGGAATTTCATATTTATGGGTTTTGGAAACCCTTGATATTACTTTGGTAGTTAATTCATTTAAATGGATATTTACTATTCATATTTGTAACATATATTTGCTTAAAGGTAAGTAAATGAGTTGTTACAAAATTAAATGAAAAATTAACTACTACATCTTGTAATGGCCGAAAATATAAGGCTTAAAGAGGGAATGTGTTTGTTTATTTTGGAAACAAAATAATCATTTGCATTATTGTAATGGCCGAAAATATAAGGCTTAAAGAGGGAATGTGTTTGTTTATTTTGGAAACAAAATAATCATTTGCATTATTATTGGAAGTTATGACTTTCAATATGGTTAATTGCTTATTCAATTTTATAACATCTTTTTAATAATGGTAATTAAAATTTGATGTTACAAAATTTTCAAGTCCGATCCGTGTGCCTAATCTCTTCCGCTGCGCGAGGAAAGCATTTCCTATAATCAGCTCCGCCGAGCCACGTTAAACACTCTTTGTTGATTTTTGTGTTTTCTTTGTCTTTTGCTGTATTTGACTTTGGTCTCCCCATAACCAAACAAATTCAGGTTTGAAAGAGGATTTTCTAGGGAAGGTTATCTCGAAACTGCCCCTGGGACGATAATCACCCGTCAACAGTTGGCACCGTCTGTGGGGAAAGAGCAAAAAGCAATTTGCGTGATAAGACGATGGCGTCAGATGGAAACCACAGATCATCGGAGAGTTCGACAACAGAGTGGATGAGGAAGATGAAGGAAAACATGCGGAAGGATATGGAGGAGAACCAAACCCTCATGAAGGCCATGTTGGATGAGCTGGAAAGACTAGAAAAAGTGAATAATGAAAGGATGGAGGCTGGTCCAAGTCAGAGGAGAAACGAGATAACAGAAGGAAAAAGAGTGGTAGACCTAAGCGAAGATGATGAACCCGAGAGGAAGGATCCCCAGAGGGTGAGGTCGGTTGTGATAGCAAAAAGGCAGAAAGAATACGGGAAGAAGAAGAGGAGAGACGGGCCCTAGAATCCTCTAGTAATAGCCCACACTCTAAGAAGGGGGAAGATGAAAGACACGGTGGAGGGGATCGAGTGGCATCTAGCCACGGAACACGTCGTACTCGGAGTGGCAGGCGTGAAGAAGTTCGCGGGAGACAACGCGAGGCCACTGACAACCATTTAAAAGCTTGGTTCAGAAAGGAAATGAGAAAGTGGGAAGATAACTTGAAGGCGGATCAAGGAGATAGTCGGGACGGGGAGGCGGCATCTCTCTTCACAGAAGAAATCCTGTCAGCTGAATTTCCTAGGTGATTCACCATGCCTTCTATGAGCTCATACAGACGCCATACTGACCCTAAATATCATATTGAAAGTTTTATTTTACTGATGGAGGTCCAAGGAAATGTGGGAGAGGCCATATGTAGGGTGTTCCCTCTAACCCTGAGTGGGCCTGCAATTTTGTGGTTTAGAAGTTTGACTCCAGGAAGCATCAGTAGTTTCTCTCAGCTCAGGAAGTCCTTCGTTTGGCATTTCAATGGAGCGTGTGTCCCAAAGAAGACAGTAAGAGAGTTGAGGTTGATGAAGCAGGGGGATGATGAGCCCCTAAAGAACTTTGTTGAAAGGTACCACAACTTAGTGCTCGAGGTCGGGGCGTACGAGTCATCGGAAGCACTGGAAAGTCTCAAAGGGGCCCTTAGGGTCGGGAAGTTATGGACTCACCTGAGGGTGCAGGACATACCGAATTACGCCACTGCCCTGGAGTTGGCCAGGAAGTTTCTGTTAATGGACGAAGAAGAGAAGGTTGCCCGAAAATGGGTAATTCAAAAAAAGGTGGTGAGGCCGGAGTTATCCCGGAGACCAGACAGAGAGTCGAGGAAGCCACCTCCGAGATAAAGGGAGTTCAAAGTAGTGCCTCCCAGCAATGTACCACATGAAATGAGGGTTCAAGCACAAGTAAATCATGTGGCCGGAGGGGGGTACACACCTTTGAACAAGCTGTTGGCTCAGATCGTCAAGGAAATTCAAGGAATGGGCCTCCTGATGGAGCCTGATATGAGGAAATATCCTGTGGAAAAGAAGAGTGAGAAATTTCATTATGTACATCATAACATGAGGGGACATGCGGTGGAAGGTTGTAAGGACCTGCGGGAGCAGATGGAAAACCTAGCGTGGAACGACTATCTGAATGATTACATCAACCAAAGGGCCATGGCGGTTCGACAATGGCAGGGGCAGAGACAGATGCATACCATTACCGGTGGGAGGACACTAGCCGGAGATTCGAACCGGTCAATGAAGAATTACAGTCGAATCCGAAGATTGGAGGTATTGTCGGTAGAATAGGCTACGGGGGTTCATAGAGGTCGGTCGGTCCCTGTAATATTCACGGATAAGGATGCCCATGGGGTGAGTTTTCCCCACGACGATGCCCTGATAATCAAAGCAGTAATATGAGGGTCCGAGGTGGATAGGATCTTGGTGGATCTGGGGAGTGTTGGACAATTATGACCCATAGTGTTACTATTTGTACAGATCATGGTATTGATGTACAAATTAACTATGTGACAAGGAGATTGCACTCTTATCATTTGTGATTAGATCACCTAGATGTATAAATGATAGGAGGTCTTTATGATTAGTTCCTGGATTGAGATGATATGAGACAGTATCAGTCCTCGAATGATTAATCATTAAATATCCCTAGTCAGAGTATTATCGAGATTGGACATCGATAATGCGTAAAAGACTAGTATTACACTTGTGCGCATTGTGAGGGCACAATAGCATAGTTCTCATATATTTGGGTATTGGATACTCATGCAAGTGTAATAGGAGGTTGTGTTTTACCGATGGTACGGAAAACAGCTTCGTTGTGGATAGAACCCTCAGAATTCAATTGGTAGTATGACAATGTGTCTATGGAAGTCTGAAATCAGGGTAGGTGTATTTGGTCTTAACCTGAGACTTGCACCGCTAATACTTGCGACAATCAATATGCTTTGGTTTTGGTTGTCCAGGGCTTTAACCAGTTCTGTGTACGCCTCTGCTGTGTATATTGAGAATCGTAGTGTATTTGGTGTGATGTCAAGACAGAAGTATCACTTCAGTCATAGTGGAGATGATGTCACGTAGGATACGGAACTAGTACTTTTAAGTACTGCAGTCATCAGGATGATATGACTAGGTCATGTTCATCCGATTATAGAGACTAGTTACTAGACATCCGACATGTGCTTCGTACGGGGCAGACATAATTCCAGCCACAGGCCTAGCACGTGACATCTGATACTGGATCGCAATACAGAATACTACGTATACTACGCCTGACAAAGATTATAAATTCCAGTAAGAATATTTCTAGAGAATTGGGTAGGCACGGTGTTTTGCTAGAAGCCAACCATGTCTTGTAAATCGGTAAGCACGTGGTACGAGGTACTCACTTTATCGGATAGTCCGATAACCAGATTTACTACCAATATATCCAGAGGTCTCTTGCGTCGCTTCCCAAAGATTCACGGATGACAGTTGACTTAAACTAGAATTAATCTGGGATTAATTCAGAGAGAGAAAAATAATCTGGGATTAATTGAGGCTTTATTTAATCTGGGATTAAATGTGTTCGGAAGAGAGAGAACACGATTAATTTGGAATTAATCGGTGAAATAAATTTAATAGTTAAATTTGATTTTTCTATTTAATTTATTTGCATGGGCTAAAATTAATATATCGGATATATTAATATGAATTGGATTTCATTACGAAATTAAAGTCGGACTTTAATACGAACGAACGAATTAATTTAGAATTAATTCGTAAATGACGTTCGTAATATATTTGCGAGGCATCGTTATTTAATTAAATTAGATTTAATTATTTAGCGACGAAAGTTCGTTTAATCGGATTAAACAGATCCGAGCCGCTACAAATGTTCGTAGAGACATTTGAATTTTGAATTCAAATGTGGGTCCCACTTCACATATGGTAGTTGGGAGGGTAGTTGGCATTTATGCCAAGCCACCAACTTTCGAACTACCTTGGAATGGTTTTGGTGAAACCATTTACCCAACCACCTTGTTTAGGTAAAAGGGTAAATTGGTTTTACCAAAAGGCATCTCTCTCTCTCATTACACAACACTTGACACAATGTAAACCCTAATAGACTAAGCAAATGGGCGTGAACTTGAAGCTTCTTTCTCTTTGATTTTGTTGCAAAATCAACAAAGCTAGCACTTGTAGAAGTCTTTTAAGGTGATAGGGAAACCAACTCAAAGCTTGGAATCAACACAAAGGTTGGATCTTGGAGATCTTCATAACTCAAAGCTTGGAATCAACACAAAGGTTGGATGTTGGAGATCTTCTTCTCAAAATTTTAAAAGCTCAAATCCATTCAATGTAAGTAATTTCGCAACTTATAATGAATTTATGAACACCTTTTCTTGCTTATTAGATCCTTGGCATGTTCTAGGAACACTAACAGGGAGTGCATTCGACATAATCTCCAAGGAAGCCTTGGATGGCCTGGGAGTGGAATATGCCACTATGACCCAAGACGACACTCCCCTGTACAGGTTTGGAGAAGCAACAGTCATCCTCCTGGGAAGGATACAGCTGGCCATGACGATCAGGACTTCCCCCCGCACCCGAACGATCATGATGTGTATGAGCAGTTACCAGGTCATTGTAGGCCGACCTTTCATGATGAAAACGAAGGCCGCCATGTCATGTTATTATTTGAAATTGAAGTTTCCCACCCGAGCTAGAATCGAGATAGTATGTGGAAGTCAGAAGGTAGCCAGGAGTTGTTTTGCCACCGTCTCAAATGAGACTCTTTGTGTTGAGAACGATAGCCGGATGAGGAGAGAAAGAGAAGATGAGGAGGAAGCAGTTGAGTCTCCAGATCCACGGCCCGATTTTTTTGCCCAATTGGGGGCAGCTGGAAAGTTGGAGTCAGTAGAACTCTTCGGCCCAGAAAAAGTTATAAAGGTAGGAGCGGGTTTGGAGGAAAACCTGAAGCAGGACCTACTGAAGTTTTTGAAGCAGTATACAAACATTTTCTCTTGGGGGCATAGCGACATGCCTAGAATAGATCCCAAATTCATCAGCCACCATCTAGCGGTGGATCCGGCTCACAAGCCGATCAAGCAAAAGAGAATGATATTCAATCAAAAACGTTGCGAGGCTGTAGGGGCCGAGGTGGAAAGGTTGTTAAAGGCTGGTTTTATTAGAGAGGTGAAATACCCGGAGTGGGTATCAAATATGGTTTTAGTGAAGAAGCCAGTGGGAAGTGGAGAATATGCGTAGATTTCTCCGTTCTTAACGAGGCCTGCCCAAATGATAGTTTCTCGTTTCCGAAGGTGGATCAGCTGGTAGATTCGACGGCATGTCATGGGCTACTAAGTTTCATGGATGCCTTCTCAGGATATAATTAGGTCAAGATGTATCCCGAAGATGAGGAAAAAATATCTTTCATCACAGATCGGGGGCTGTATTGTTACAATGTGATACCTTTCAGTTTGAAGAATGCTGGGGCTACATTCTAAAGGTTGGTGAACAAAGTTTTTAAGCCCCTTATCGGTAAAACCATGCAAGTATATGTTGAAAACATGATAACGATGACCAAGGAACCGGAGAATCATTTGGCCGACCTCGCGGGGACTTTTGAGCTGATAAGATAGCGTAGTATGAGGCTGAACCCAGAGAAGTGTGCATTTGGTGTGGCGTCGGGAACGTTTATGGTATAAATGGTCAGTGCACGAGGAATAGAAGCAAACTCACAGAAGATCCGAGCAGTTCTGGAATTGAAATCTCCCAAGAATGTCAAAGAGGTGCAGAGTTTAACGAGCCGAGTGGCTGCATTAAACCGGTTAATCTCTCGGGAAACGGACAAATGTCATCCTTTTTAAAAACTGATCAAGAATGCCAAGAAGGAGTTCATTTGGACGACAGAGTGCGAGGAAGCCTTCATGCAGCTTAAGCAGTACTTAGCTCAACCCCCACTTCTGGCTAAACCAATCCCGGGTGAGACTTTATTCTTGTACTTAGCTGTTTCTGAACATGTTGTGAGCTCAGTGCTAGTGAAGGAGGCCGATAAGATCCAAAGGCCGGTGTATTGTATCAGCAAAGCCTTACTGGATACGGAGACCAGATACCCGACCCATGAATTGGTGGCTTTGTCATTGGTTACGGTGGCCCGGAAGCTGCAGCTCTACTTCCAAGCTCATCCTATTGGGGTCTATACCGATCATCCTCTGAGGCAGATCTTGCAGAAATCGGAGGTATCGGGTCGGTTAGTAAAGTGGTCGGTGGAATTAAGTGAGCATGATATATCATACTTACCGAGAGCGGTGGTAAAAGGGTAGGCCCTAGCAGATTTTGTGGCCGAGTTCGCAGGACCACAGATTTTAGAAGTTTCGAAGACCACATGGGAGTTTTCGGTGGACAGTTCAGTAAGTTCACAAGGCTGTGGAGCTGAGGTTGTCTTGCGGAGAAGTGATGGTGAGGAGGTGGTATGTGCCCTAAGATTCGCCTTCGAGGCCACAAATAATGAGGCTAAGTCTGAGGCCATTCTGGCCGGTTTAAGGCTCTGCGCGGCGGTAGGGGTCAGGGACGTTATTGTAAAGAGCGACTCCCAACTGGCCATCCAATAGCTAAAGGGCGAGTTTCAGGCCAGAGAGCCTAACATGATTGCTTATATGGCTGAGGTGAAGAAGATGATTGGGGAAATATATAGTATTCAATTCGAGCAGATTGGTCGAGAAAACAACCATAAGACAGACTCACTGTCTCGGCTGGCGTCCTTAATTAAGTCAGAAATACCTAGAAACATCCATTTGATCCGCGTGCAAGAAAAAAGTGTTGGGAAGCCGGAGGTGATGGAAGTAGATATAGAAGGGAGGACCTCTTGGATGGACCCGATCATTAGTTACTTGGAGACTGGGGAGACACCTGAGGATAAGAAGGAGGCAAGAAAGTTGAAGTACCAAAGCTCGAAATTTTGTTTGGTTGAAGGAGTCTTGTACCAACGGGGGCATACGGTACCACTTTTGAGGTGTCTTACAACTGAGGAAACAGATTATGTGCTCAGAGAGATTCACAGGGGAATCTGCCGGAGCCACGCCGGAGGGCAGTCGATTACATTTAAGGCGTTGAGGCAAGGGTTCTACTGGCCGACCATGCACCAAGATGGAATGAAGGTATCTCGAAAATGTGAGGGATGTCAGAAGAATGCCAACATTCATCATCAACCTACTGAGCATTTGACCACTTTGGTTAGCCCCTGGTCATTTGCCCAGTGGGGGCTAGACATCATCGGGCCAATGCCAGCAGGTCGGGGACAGGCCAAGTATTCCATCGTCGCCATTGACTATGTCACCAAGTGGGTAGAGGCCGAACCCCTGTCAGCAATCACTGAGAAGAAATCAACAAATTTTGTAAAGAAGAGTATCATCTGTCGGTTTGGAATTCCCCAAGCCATCATTACTGATAATGGGAAGCAGTTCGACAGCAAGGGTTTCAGGAAGCTCTGTGAAGACCTCCAAATTGCCTTGAGATTTTCTTCACATGCTCATCCCAAATCTAACGGACAGGTCGAGGCTGCCAACAAAACAATCAAGGAAAATCTAAAGGCCCGACTCGGATCTCGTAAGGGCTGTGGGTCAAAGAGTTACCGGAAATGTTATAGGCGCACAGAACAACCTACAAGGACTCCACAGGGGTAACTCCTTTTTTCTTTGGCTTATGGTTGTGAAGTAGTAATTCTGGCAGAGATCGGGATGATCACCCACCGGATCTGGCATTTTAAGGCCGAACAGAACAAATAGCTTGTCAGGAATCATCTTGACTTGGTCGAAGAAAAATGAGAGAAGTCGGCTATGAGAGCGGCTGTCTATCAGCAGAGAATGACTCATTTTTACGACAAGAAAGTTCAAGCTCGGTCATTCCTTCCTGGAGATTTGGTTTTGAGGAGGGTCATAGTGAATATTCGAAGACCCTAAGAAGGTTCATTGGGCGCCAAATGGGAGGGCCGTACAGAGTGGTGGAGATAGTAAGACCGGGTACCTATCTTTTAGAGCAGTTGGATAGTACTCGGCTCAAAAAGCCCTGGAATGCCGAGATGCTGAGGAAATATTTCCAGTAGGCCTTTTTCTTCGAAATGCAAAGTCATTGGATGACCCGACCAAGACTGAAAAATTATTGTAGAGCCTCTCTTAAAATGAACCACAAAGAGTTGTAAGCAGGGCGGTAGATCCCATGAATATGAACATGACTCTCTCTTTTCAATTTTAAAGCTTGTCCACTTTACTTGTTTAATAATTGAATGAGAAAGTCGTGTTCAATATTCTTGGGATGTGCTCGAAGCGAATGGGTGTTCGGTAGTCGGGAAGGGCACCAAGCCCGAGGCACGTCAATCCCGGGTGTCATTATCAAACCCCCGTGTGGAAGTGTCCCGACCTGGCTTCTTTCACCTTTGAGGATCCAGAACGCATCAAGGGGTGGGGTACATGTGGGAAAATCACGAACCCCTCGCAGCACGCTAATCCCGGGTCTCATTATCAAACCCCCGAGGCCGGAACATTACTACCCCATGACTTGCATCTTTGAGGAAATAGCTCGGGTAAATCAGACCCATGGAGGTTTTTTCCCATGCGCATTGGGCATTACCTACAAGGCCGAGACTTTCATAGATTTGACATTACAGTCTCTACCCGAATGATGGGGCGGGTTCATCTTAAACTAAGAGAAAACTCTTGGAGAGTTAATAGCTATGCTCAAGGAGGCAGAGCCAGAGCTTCCAAAAGGGCAAGAAGCGCTAGGCGCATCTTAATTTGACATCCTAGAAGGCCAAGGCTTGGCTGAAGGCTTCTGGGGGTGTGAAGAAAAGGGAAAAGGCAAAATTGTCACAGTCTTCTGGGAAGATAAAAGACATATCCCAATATGTATGCCTAAACTATGACAAACAGGGTCACTGGAAGCGTGACTGCCGTATGGACAAGGCAGAAATGAAGGAAGTGAAGGCAGGTAAAGCTCCAACTTCAAGTATGTTTATTATAAACATATCCACTGCTAGTTTTAAAATTGGATTTTGTTACTGGGTATGGTACATACATATGTACTGATGTGCGGGATCTGCTGATTAGCAGGAGACTGGCTTCAGATGAGATCGACCTGTGAGTCAGAAACGGGACGAGAGTCGCTGTTTTGGGTGTGGGAACCTAAGTTTTGGAACTGCCATTTGGGCATGTACTTAAATTAGGAAACTGTTATAATGTACCTAGTTTGACTAGAAACATTATCTCTATATCTAGGTTAACCTGTTGCGGGTATATCTTTATGTTCCAGAACACTGGGGTTTTTTTTTTATAAAGATGATATTGAGATTTACACATTAGATGTGAATAACAATATTTATATTTCGAATATAAATGAATCTCAAACATATAACATGACAAACAAAAAACTCAAACTGAGTAAATCAGATGAGACTTATTTGTGGCATTGTCGTCTGGGATGCATTAACAAGACTCGTATATCCACTCTTTTTAAGAATGGATACTATGGACAGATTTGATCCTAAATCTTATGACGTCTATGAATCTTGTTTATTAGGCAAAGTGCCTAAAGTTCCTTTTAGCGGTAAAGGTACACGTGCTACCAAGCTATTAGCCCTCGTTCATGGTGACGTATGTGGGCCCATGTCTAGCTAGGCTAGAGATGAATATGAATACTTCGTAACCTTTACGGATGTTTCATCGCGTTATGGTTATGTGTATCTTATGAAACACAAGTCGGAAACTTTTGAGAAATTCAAAGAGTTTCGACACGAAGTAGAAAAACAGACGGACAATAGTATTAAAAATAGCGGTTAGACTGTGGTGTAGAATACTTAAGCAATGAGTTTCAAGATTACTTGAAAGAGTATGGTATTCTTTCATAGTGGACTCCTCCCGGAACACCTCAATTGAGTGATGTGTCCGAACGGAGAAACTGAACTTTGTTAGACATGGTAAGGTTAATGATGAGACGTACTGAGCTACCAATTTCCTTCATGGGATACGCATTAAACAGTGTTATACTTATTTTGAATAAGGTTCTGACAAAGTCTGTTGGATAGACCCCATATGAAATATGGACAGGAAATAAATCGGGTTTCTCATTCCTGAAGATTTGGGGATGCTGGGCATATAATTAAACGTTTGGATGGTACCAAACTAGAACCCAAATCGGATAAGTGCCTATTTATAATTGGTTATCCCAGGGAAACCAATTCCACAACTCACAAGAGAACAAATATATTTGTTGCTCTCCATGTGGTTTTCCTTAGAGGAATTCCTAAATGCAGTGGTAAGTGGGAAGAAAGTAGAACTCGATGAAAATCAGAGTAATACTATTCTTGGCACCGATCCCTAACGGAACGCGAACAGTTCATCATGGATGAGACTGTTCCATAACCTTCTAATACACAAGAATCGCATAGGTCAGAGAGAGTCAGAAAACAACCTTAGAGGTATGGGTTTCTGATCTCACCTCATGTATATATTAATCTTATATGAGGAAGACGAACCGGCTACGTATGAGGAAGTGATACAAGGTATCGACTCCATTTATGGCAAAGTGCCATGAAGTCCGAAATGGATTCCATGTATACAACCGAGTTTGGACACTGGTTGATGTACCAGAAGGCATTGTGCCTATTGGTAGCAAATGAGTCTTCATGATGAAGACGGACATAGATGGCAACATACAAACGTAAAAAGCTAGGCTTGTAGCGAAAGGGTATCGTCATCAACATGGTGTTGATTACGACGAAACCTTTTACTCGTTGCCATGATTAAATCCATTCGGATAATGCTTGCTAATGCTGTATATTTCATAATGAAATATAGCAGATGGTCATCAAAATCGCTTTCCTTAACGGAAACCTTTTGGAGGATGTTTTATACAACACCCTGACGGTTTTGTCATACCAAAACATGTAAACGAGGTTTTCAAGTTAAACCAATCCATTTATGGATTGAAGCAATCATTATGTTCTTGGAACCAACGTTTTGATAAGATCATAATAGAATATGGTTTCATTCAAAACGAAGATGATTCTGGTGTATATAAGAAGGTTAGTTGGAGTGCACTGACAATGATTGTCCTATAAGTTGATGATGTATTGCTTCTTAGCAATCACATTCCCATACTAAAATCGGTGAAATCTTGGCTCTCATTAAAATTCTCCATGAAATACTTGGAAGAGACAACCTTTATTCTAGGAATAAGGATCTACTATGATAGATCTAAAAATTATTGGCACTCTCCAAGAACCCGTACTATGTTAGATATGTACACGACCTGGTGTCTCATATGCTTTGAGTATCTGAAGTCACAATCAGGCCGATCCAGGTGATGGTCACTGGATTGATGTAAAGAACATCCTTAAATATCTTAGACGAACTAAGGATGCATTCTTAATCTAAGGAGAATGAGAACTTGAAGTGACTAGGTTCACCGAAGCAAGTTTCCTAACCGATAATGACGACTGTAAGTCGCAATAAGGGTACATATTTTGTTTGAATAACGAAACAGTGAGCTGTAAATCTTCCAAGCAAGATATTGTTGCCAATTCAACAACAAAAGCGGATTATATTGCTGCTGCTGAGGCAGCAAAAGAAGCATTTTGGATCTACAAAATTCTTAATTGGATTAGGAGTAATTCTGTTAATAGCTGAGATGGGCTGCAACACAGGCTAAGGATTCACGGTCTCATCAATGATCCAAGTGTGTACTTCTAATGGTTTCATCTGATTCGTGAGATCATACATCGTGGCGATGTCAAGATCAAAAGATCGTTTCAGATGATAACCATGGATATTCGCTGACGAAAGCGATATCTCAGCATAAGCATGAGCGACCCGTACATAGTTCAGATGTTGGACACTTGAGTGATTGGCTATCGGCCAAGTGGGAGATTGTTGGACAATTATGACCCATAGCATCACTGTTTGTAAAAGACATTATGTTCTTTGTACAAATTAACTATGTGACAAAGGAAATTGCTCTTTTATCATTTATAATTAGATTACTTGGATATATAAATGATAAAAGTCCATATGATTAGTACCAGATTAATAAGATATGAGACAATATTAATCCACGAAAGGTTTAATCATTAAAATATCCATAGTCGTAGTATTATCGAGACTGGACATCGATAATGCGGAAAAGACTAGTATTGCATTTGTGCGCGTTATGGAAGCTTAACGGCATATTTCTCATATATTTAAGTATTGGATACTTTTGCAAGTGTGATAGGAGGTTCTGTTGGCCGTTGGATCGGGAACAGCTTCGCTCTGGATAGACACCTCGAAATCATATTGGTAGTATGACTATATGTCTATGGGAATCCGAATCAGGGTAGGTGTATTTGGTCTTCACCTGAGACTTGCATCGCTAATACTTGCGACAATCAATATACTTTAGTTTTGGTCGTCTGGAGCTTTAACAGGTTATGTGTACGCCTCTTCTGGGTATACTGAGAATCATAGTGTGTTGGGTCTGATGTCAATATGGAAGTATCACTTCAGTCATGTGGAGATGATGATCACGCAGGGATACAGAACTAGTACTCATAAATGTTATAGCTATCGGGATAGTATGACTAGATCATGATTATCCGATTAAAGAGACTAGTTGCTAGTGATCTGATATATGCTTCGTACGGGGCAGACATAATTCCAGCCCCAGGCCTAGCATGTGACATCCGATACTGGATCGTAATACACAATACATTGTATACTAAA
Source organism: Zanthoxylum bungeanum (assembly GCA_019454045.1). Classification (NCBI taxonomy): domain Eukaryota; kingdom Viridiplantae; phylum Streptophyta; class Magnoliopsida; order Sapindales; family Rutaceae; genus Zanthoxylum; species Zanthoxylum bungeanum. The sequence goes on along the minus strand of SKCR01054326.1, from coordinate 9,045 downwards.
CCTGATACAGATTTTATATATTCCATGTTGAATATATTTCTAGAGAATTGGGTAGGCATGGTGATTTGCTAGAAGCCAACCATGTCTTGTAAATCGGTAAAAATGTGGTACCGGGTATGCATATGTTTGGATAGTCCGATGACCTTATTTACTGCCAACATATCCAGGAATCTCTTGGGTCGCTTCCCAAAGATTAACCGATGACATTTGACTTTAACTGAATTAATCTGGGATTAATTATGAGAGAGAAAATTAATCTGGGATTAATTACGGCAAGAATTAATCTGAGATTAATTGCGTCGAGAATTTATCTGGGATTAAATTCTTCGAGAGGAGAGAACGCGATTAATTTTGAATTAATCGGCAAAATAAATTTAATAGTGAAATTTGATTTTACTATTTAATTTAATTAATTGGGCTAAAATAATATATTAGATATATTAATTGAAATTGGATTTTAATTCTAGCGAACGAATTAATTTATAATTAATTCGCAAGCGACTTTCGTAATAATTTTACTGGGTATTATTATTTAATTAAATTAGATTTAATTAAGAAGCGACAAAAAATTTTTTTAGTCGGATTAAACGAACCGGGCCCAAAATATGTTGTGTAGGCCAACTAAATTTGGAATTTAAATGGGTGGGACCCATGACTTACATCAACTTGTCACTATTTGTGCTGTAAGTAGATGGAATAGTAAATGTGGCATTTACTTCCCAAACCTACCAATTCAACACACACCAACTTTTTGTATATGTTTATTTTTTGAATAAAAGTGTGAACTATTCACTCTCTCCCTCACATCTCTCTCTTTGCCGAATACATGCTCATTGGAGGAGAAAAAAAATTTTCTTTCAATTTTGGTCAAAGCTAGCACTTTGGGAGTCAACTAAGGTGATAGGAAAACTCACCATTGAGTTTGGAATTTAAATCAAAGGCTTGGAGCTTCCAACAAAGAAGAAAAAGTCTTGAACTTTATCCGATCAAAGTGAGTATTTCCGAAACTTTCTTTGATTTATTCACACACAAATCACCTTAGAGATCCTTGGCATGTTCTAAGAACACTAACAATATATGTCACTCTACTGCCTTATTTAGGCGGGGATATTCCTCAAGAAAGCTTTGCTCTATATCAAATACAGAGATAAATCTAGATCAACTTCTAAACAATTCAATTCTACCTTAGAAAACATAACTTAACTTAACCATTAAATTTCTGTGACGTTTCCCATTAGCGTAGAACCGAAAAGTCAAGAAATATCTAAATTACATGCATGTGTAAACATAAAAATTGGATTATATATCATATATCAAGCATGAAACATGTAATGGATGAAGGATCAGACCTTCTTTGATACCATTTTTGTTGGGGTTTTGGCGCGGGCGCAGCGGAAGCTCGCGGTTCGGGTGAAATCGTAATTTTAAAACTTTTTAAATTACCGAATTAATTATTCAATATCCAATATGAATAATTCATTCATATTTCACATGGGATATATATTCGATATCAAATAACGACATAAATAGTTAAGAAACATCGCGAAAGTTTTACGAAAATATTTTTCCGTAAAATGACATAAAATACGTTTTTGACCGAACCGACCACCCAATACACATGAGGGCTGCCCAGGTCAGCCCCAATAGTATTAGGGCAGTTCATGGGCTGCCTGAACAGTGACTAATTCACTGTTTGGGCAGCCGTCACCCGGTTGGCTCAAAAGTCACCCGGTAACGCCGTTTTTCACCATTTTCGCATATTTCAACTCCGAAACAGTTTCCGGAAATTGTTCCAACACCCAAAACACATCCAATACATTTATATGACATAATTTTCATCAAAATAAACCCAGTTTTTCCATATCTGATTTTGTAACAAAAATTATCAATTTTTTCATGCTTTAATCCAACTTTCTCAATATTAATCATATTAATACTAACACCAATCAAAGCCACCACTAATGAAGCACCCAAAAACAATTCTTGGCATTACAAGAGTGTTCATAACACTCTAGAATGACAACATATCATTAAATGATCAAATTGAACATATATTACAATAATATCATTCAATCTACTTCACACATGCATCAAGCCTTCAAATCCATCCTCCAAATCAAAAAGCCCCAAATTCTAAGAAGTAAATAAACCCTAGAACCATTATAGTAATTCAAGAACAAGAAACTAATTTTCTACACTTAAGAATATTAAAGATTACCTACTAATCTTCAACTTCCTTTAAGATTTTCCTTGAATTCTTCACTTTCTTCTTTGTTGAATCATCAAGTAAAATTTGGGAGTGTTTTGGAAGATAGATTCGGCCATTGGATGCCATGAAAGAGAAAATAATTTTTTTTTCTTTTTTAACATGCATTTGCCGATATTGGAGTGGTATTATGGTCAAATTTACGATTTAATCTAATTAAATATAATAAGCTTTAATTTGACAAATCAAATTTGTACACTTAAAGCTTAATAAAACCATGTCATTTGTAACCAATAATAATCAAACATTTTTCATAACAATTATGAAAAAGTTTATCATTTAATTATTCAAATATTTAACATTTAAATATTTAAATAATTAATTAATATAATTATTATCATATATGTATTTTTATTTACATTAAATAACAAATACATATATTAATGGCATGTGTCAAAGTCTCATTTGACAATTAATCAATATGTATCAAATCAAATTTTGTATCAAATATAAATACAAATTAATTATTAATTAACCAAAATCTCCTAAAGCATGTGTTTTCGTTAAACCGTTTAAACGATTCGAATTAACTTATTTAATCCAGTGAAGTATTATGAATAATCGGTATTATTCATAACGCGTTGTCCAAGTGGTCAACGAGTACACTTCATATTTTAGGACTCTTTAAGTTTCGGTTTATCCGTCACGAAATCCAATATTGTGTCCATAATTCACTCACTCATAAATTATGACGACCACAGATAATATCGCTAAACTATGCAAGTCGAGGCCATTGCATACGTATAATCCCTCTGTCACAGGCTATCCATATTATACCTGGGATATTGATAAGAACGTCAAATCCTTCTGATATAATATAGTCGACTTTCAAATTTACGATCTCTAAATAACACTCGAAACTTGCTTCCGAAGTTATACCACAGCCATGGATTTACTAGATCGCAGACACGTGGAGGATACATATACCTTGTACACAGGACTGACAGATTCTAACTTGATACGCAATGGATATCATGAGCATCAGTCCACACCCAACGAACAGGCGGATGTCTGATCTAAATAGATCGGTGACGTGACTGCCATCAAAGTGTGGAGGATAGCTCATATATCCACTATGGTATCTCAAGTCGAAAGACTACTATGCTCGCTCAACTCGAGAAGATTCCTATTGACGTTGGTGTACCATATATTAGGAAATATTCAATGAGTCGTTCAGTGTTTATCAAATACGACATGTACTGGTCTCAGCGGATTTTACTAACCGACCCATGTTAGTAAATCTTGACCAGGAACTTTATTTAAGGATATACAACTTATAGCGACGCTTCCCAATGTCAATTATAAACTACGCACTACATTGTAAATCCTAGGGTCTTTGTCTAATATATACGTATCACTAAATCAGATTTTGTTTCAATCTAATCATAATTAGATATCTAATCGTAATTAGATCGAATATGTATATAAAAGACAAGAGGTGTGATGAGCGGAAAATATATCAATATTTACCGCCAATTTGACTTAATATTTTGTATAATTTCTCGAGTTTTATGAACGTTATGATGTGTTTTAGTTTATTTTGTGGATAAAATAAAATCGAGACTTAATGGAATCAATCAGGACTCAATGTGGAACAAATAAGGGCAAAAATTGGACTTGACATTTTGATTTTGGAGATTGGAAACTTGAAATGGCGTTCTAACGAAGTACAATTTTGGAAATTCTAGCTTTACGCAATTGTCGTATTTTGGAAATAACGCTTTACTCCGATATCAGATTGAGGTGATTCAAGTTCCAGATTAAAGAAGACACAAATATCTACAACTTTTAAGTTCATAATAATTTCAAATTCTGAAGTTTCCATGATCGAAATTGATAAAACATCCGTAAGTGTGTTATGTGTAATTATTAAAGTCATTTTCAAAACAAAACAAAAAATAATAAAAAAAAAATTGTCAAACTTCCACCAAACATGCTTGCATGTTTGGTGGAGGATTTGGTGTCATGTTTGGTGCCATGTTTGGTACCATGTTTGGGGGAGCAATTGGTGGAGAAATTGGTGGAAGCCTTTAGATTTGCCTATAAATACCAAGCTAAACTTTGTAAATTTTTCATGCTTTCTTTGGAGGAATTTCTCCATGAAAACCTACAAGAAATTATCTTGTATATTTATTTAAGTTTTCTTGTATTTTTTTTTAATTAATAAAATTTAATGTGTTTTCATTTACAGCATGAGCAGGTAATCTCATTCTGCTTGGGTGACAAGGTAATACTTTTAATATAATAAATTAGATTAATCTCTCTTATTTTAATTAAAATTTGGATTAATTAGTTACCGCCTATATGGCCGGTTTAGGTGATTACCTTATTTACCGGCTATATGGTCTGTTTTACATTCCAGACGTAGTTTCCGCCTATATGGTCGGTTTAGGTAATAATATTGTTACCGCCTATATGGTCGGTTAGACTTAATTGAGACAAATGGAATTTCTGCCTTTATGATCTGGTTAAATATAATTAATTAATCGGTAAATATTGACAATAAGGGAGATTTCTAATTTTGAAATATTAAAAGTGGATCCTTTAACCCCCAGCATTTTCTTTCATTATTGTAATTTTACTTTTATTTAATTCAAGTTATTTTTATGATGTTTTGTTTAATTAAGTTTTTAGTAATCCTAGGTATGTGTCATAGCTAAATACATTATCTAGAGGTGTGATGAATTCCAATATCACCAGTTTATAAAGTTCGCTATTTTATGTCTTCAGTAATATAAAGGTTTATTTATTGAGTCTTAAGCTTAATGCATATTGTTAACTGGCCATTAATAAGATTGATCTGGTAAACTTAAAATAAACTTGACGAAGGAATTTTAGGTTTCAGCCTTAGACTCAATAGCTCACGATCTCACCTCGAGGCATGGTGAACCTTAGGTAGATTTCCTTACAAGATATATATATACCTGTCGGGCGGGGGTAGCCACAATTGGAACTTATTCTTAATGAATTCAGGTAACTTGGTTAACATAGACATATGATTAATTTTATTATTTAGGGTTTTGCATCTGACCATCGACAGAGGCTTTTGCATATTTTCGTGTTCCAGGTTAATAAACGGATATATTGCACAAACATGAGATAACCACTTATCTTTAAAAGATGTTGGAAGATTTACAACCCTAGATAGTTTTATAATATTGAATTTTCCTTTAATTTACTTTCCTACTGTTTTATTTACTTGTTTTAGAAGAAACAATCACCATCCAATCACACACCAATCTATTAGGTACTTGTAAGCATTTAACTTCATAAATTGATAGCTAAAGTATTAAGTCCTCGTGGGATCGATACATTTTATACTACTTGAATGATACGTGCGCTTGCATTACGTTAGTGATTTCACTGATCAAGTTTTTGGCGCCGTTGCCGGGGACCTATTTATAATTCACTATTAATTTTGAGGTTAGATACATTTACTTGTGTCTAATTTATTTTTACTTATTATTTATTTTCTTTTGTTTCAGGTTTTCAGACACTACATGAAAAGAACCAGAAGCTTTGAAATCCGTCCGTTTGACCCAGAGATTGAAAGAACCATCAGACAGTTGAGAAGGGAAAGGCGTGAAGATCAAGAAACATTGATCAACATGGAACCTGAACCTTTGGAGGTTGTACCACCAATTCCCATTCGAGACAGAACTATTCCGGTGGTTGACGGCTTCATTTCATGTATTATATTTCCTCTCTTACCAGCAAATGCATGTGACATCAAAACATGCATCCAAATGATACAATAGTCAGTTCAGTTTAGGTGAATGCAACTGAAGATCCTAATGCCCACATTAGCAACTCCTGGAAGTTTTCGGCACATTCAATTACAACCGAGCGGCTGAAGAAGCAATGAGACTGCGTTTTTTTTCCCATATTCTTTGAAAGACAGAGCTAAGGCTTGGCTACATTCACTACACCAGCAAGTTCCATCACAACTTGGAACACTCTAGCCACCAAATTCCTTGCAAAGTACTTTCCTTCATCCAGAAGTGCAAAGCTAAGGAATGACATTATTCCTTTGTGCAATATGACTCAGAATCCCTCTGCAAAGCTTGGGAAAGATACAAAGATTTGCTCAGAAAAGATCCTCACCATAAGATTGCAAAGTGGCTACAAGTCCAAACCTTCTATAATGGACTTAATGGATTAATGAGAACCACAATTGATGTTGGCTGCTGGAGGAGCTTTAATGGCAAAAGGAGAACATCATGCCTGAGACTTAATTGAAGAAATGGCCAATAACAATTCCTTGTGCCAACAGAAAGGAGCATGATTTCAACGAATCGCAGGAATCACTGAAGTTGGAGCCACCACAGCAATGAGGCCAATCTGGAACAGATGTGCAAATTCATGGAAACACTTAGCACGCAGTTGTAAACATCACACCGGAGCCATAAGTTCACCATGGAGGAGCACCAGAGACAAACCACACGATGAGACAGTGAATTATGTCATAATTTCAACAAACAAGGATAATCCATATCCAACACCTATAACCCAGGGTGGAGGAATCATCCCAATTTCGTATGGAGCAACAATTTAGGGCAAATGAACAATCCACCACCAGGATTCCAACAAAAAACAAAGGCCAGAAGTATGAAAAAGAACCAGGAATAACAAAAGTGATGGCTCACTTGAAAATGCGAGAAGCAAAATACGACTCTCGAGCAACATCATATGATGCTATGTTTCAATCCCAAGCAGCATTAATTCAAAGCCAAGCAGTATCTTTGAAGGCACTAGAGAATCAAATGGGACAACTGGCCAATGCTCAGAGTTACAGACCACAAGGAAACATTCCTAGCAACACAGAACCAAATCCAAGGAACATGGGAATGAGCAATGTCATGCCATCACTTTGAAAAGTGGTACTGAAATCAACAAAAAATGTTGGAATCAAGGCATCCACTAAGGAAGTTCCAAAAGAAAGAAGCGAAACTGAAACATAGATGGAGGAAAAAGAGGCAAAAGAAAATGATCGAGAAAGATTCACTCCACGTCCACCTTTTCCATAGCGTCTCCAAAAAAACAAACTGGATAAACAATTTGCTCGTTTCCTGGAGATCTTCAAAAAACTGCATATCAACATTCCATTTGTAGAAGCATTGGAATAAATTCCCAGCTATGTCAAATCATGAAAGACATTCTTTCATAAAAATTGAGATTGTGAGACTACAGACAGTAGCATTGACAGAAGAATGCAGCGCCATCATTCAGAGGAAGCTTCCCCAGAAAGTTTAAAGATCCTGGCAGTTTCACCATCCCTTGCATCATATGAGAACATAGCTTCGGTAAGCTCTATGTGATTTAGGTGATAGTGTTAACTTGATGCCTTTTTCTATTTATAGGAAATTGCAAATTGAGAGAAGCAATGCCCACCTCAATCTCTTTTCAACTTGCTGATAGATCGCTCACATTTCCAAGAGGTGGCAGTTGAAGAGTGCTGGTCAAAGTCGACAAACTCATTCTCCCGCATCTTTATTATCCTTGACATGAAGGAAGATGAAGATGTGCCCATCATCCTCGGGAGACCATTCTTGGCTACCGGTCAAACCATTATTGATGTATAAAAAGGTGAACTAACCATGATGGTACATGACCAAGAAGTAAAATTCAATGTTTTCAAAGCCATTGAATTCCCGAATGATTAAAAAAAGGAGGAATGTTTCAGACTTGATGTGAGAGATAGTACCATCCAGAACCCAAATGAAAAGCAAAGTTCAACCGATAAACTTAAAGTATGTCAACTGCTTGAAGATAACGTACTGCACTGAACAAGTTAAATCTTGATCTACAAGCAACTGAATAAAAAAAGTTTCATCAACTCAAGAATTGGAGGAATTCCACATACATCATTTCGAGAATGCTAAACTTGTACAAAGAAAAGGCCAAGAAGAGACATTATGAGAAATTAGTGCGCATACAACTAGAACGGGGCAACGGGTATTATTCAGCAAATCAAGGTTGAACTTATTCCCTGGAAGGTTAAAATCACGGTGGTCAGGTCCATTCTTAATCACTCAAGTTTACCAGATAGAACCATTGAGTTATTGATCCCAATTCTAATGAAACATTCAAGGTTAAAGTAAGCGTGTCAAGTACTACTGGGGAGAATCATTGGAGTGACAAAAGAAAGTGTCACACTCTCAGATCCAGCCTAACTTTGGGCAGTCAATGTCTAGTTGACGATGTTAAACTTAGCGCTAGTAGAGAGGTAACTCATGCAAATAAATGTATATATTCCAGATTTGGTGTGTTTTAATTTTTTGTGTGTTTAATTTTTGTAGGTAAGTCACATTTCAGGATGGAAGACGTTCTTGCAAATCTCACAAGCAAATTTCCTTCTCTCCCCTCAAAACTCCCTGATGAAATTCTCCACAAAGTGTCGCTGGAACGAATGAGACTTCTGATGATCAAAGTATTCCTAATGACATTCGTTGGATTATTGAAGCACGGGTCCGATTGGCAGGTGAGTCCCCTCTGACTCTTTTATTTCATATCTGCCTAGTTTAGGAAGAAGCACATATGCTAAGAATGAGGGGTTATTTAGGGGGTGAGTCCGGTAACGCAGCGGAAGCGGTGAAAATCCGATTTTCAGATTTCAAAACTTTTTCTCGGATAAATTAAATAAACATATTTATTTAATATTCCAATAATCAAATTATGAAAATAAATTCAATAAAACAATTTTAAGTGAATTTACCGAAATACCCTTGCTTTGTATTTTTGTCCGTTTTAGTTCCGAAATTGATCCAATCAATTTTGAA
>SKCR01054325.1:0-29773 GCA_019454045.1 Zanthoxylum bungeanum | reverse complement strand
CTAAATTATACATTAATATGAAATGGATGCTACATCATATTGTGCTATAGCTACTGAGTTGTCCAAGTATTTAGGGATCAAATCCAAAATACTATGTGGACAACCGCAAGCACAATAAAAATTCAAAAACTTCTAATTTAAAAAGGTCACTATGCAACTTCATAAGTCAATACTTCAAAGTTGCATTTGATTCCACTAAATAGTAGAATCCTTCGTGACACTCCCCACTGCATTATTTGTGACTCTTTATGACGTAGACTGTCTAACGTCATAATTAGTCCTCAAAACTAATATGACCCTAATAGTTGCAGACTGTATTCTCCATGAATTAGAAACTCGTTCTTAATATCTCAAAGATCACAAAGAACGTGTTTTCAAGATCCATCATATGGTCTATAAGATGTCAAAATAACTCGTAACAATTACGATTAAATCGACATCGATAATCGCATATAATAAAGTATTCACTATGTCATCATCAAATGATACATAATATTGTTTAGACATTCTAATCAATATCTCTTTCGAAAAGGAATCATCATTTACGAAAGATGAATACTATGTATAAGACATACAATAACTGTCGAACAGTTATACTAACTGTCATACAAATAGCCTTGTTATGTCCTTCATTAGATCATATCTAATGTACGACTAATAGGGGTATCTCACAATCTCCAAGTTTCATATCATATATAAAACTTTATATCAAATATAACAGAGACTACTCCCACTGCTTTCACGGAGTAAAGAAGACTTAGGTAATCTTTTACCTAACAAACATCTCATTATTACTAATAATGATAATGTTGTTAGGATATATAAAACTAGAAAGTAATTTGTACGCTCCCACTAACCCTTTTATCACATATGTATTCTATATACTTTGTCAAGATCAGAAAATCTGACGATACCAAAAATAGAGAACACATATTTCTGGAAGACTTATCCGAGTCTACAATAGGCTCTGTAAGCTAGCACACTAAACTGCGATCTCCGCAGAACACAAAACTCTAGGGCCATTTCAGAATGAACTCTTCAAATAAGGAAATCACAACTGATCTCTTATCTGAATAAGTCATCCAAAAACGCCATTTTGCATTCTTTAGCTAAAATATACAGTTTATTATCAACATTAACCAATATATCTTTAATTGTTCATTTAGTGTGACTAGAGATAAGTTTTCTCAGAATCTACAATAGATTGCTGAGTATAACTTTTCTCACTGTCATACTGTAAAGGTCAAACCTTTAATAAGCTCACAATGCTTTCGCTGCGCAAACAATTAGCACATTTCATGAACTAATTCATAATGAAAGCTTAATCAAGTTCAAAACTTGATCGTAGTAAGCTATGAACAATCTTGGATCTATGGTTCAATGGTGAACTTCCAGAATCGATATCAAATATCGCTTCCATTATAAGTTATAGGATAATTTTTCTTCAGTAAGAAAACAACGGAACCATTAAGTATCAAATACTCGTGAATGATTCTGTTATCCTATTGGACTTGTACGGAAGATGTATAAGGTTGTTTTTCATCTTATTAATTACGTAGTTCCATTTATAATTTATCATTCTCACATTTGACTTCAATAAGTCAAGTCTTTTCTACAATAATTAACATCAGATGTTACACACCAAGTAATAAAACAATTTTATTACTTAGGATCGTAGGAAAGATATTCTATTAAATAGAATACAATATCTATTAAACAGAATAACGATAAACTTTTACTTATACCTCCGAGGTGTAAGTAATTTCCATTATATAACTATTATACAAAAGAAACATTCAAATCTTAAACTTTTCAAGATTCGGATTTTTCTACCTATACATATCATATATGCAACTGTAGAAAATAATGGAACATTTAATTAAAGAGATGAATCAGTGTTACTGGAGTATAACCCCAAGAGTATTGAAACTAATTCGGTAACATTCAATATCAAACGAATCAAATCATATAAGATTCAATTGCTCCCACTACTCAATTCCATCAAGATGGAATCGTGGAAGAACAATATTGAATATGAATCATATTCACTGAATAACCTTAGAACTAATTGCTTTAAATTCATATGTTTGATCGTATCAAAGATCTTTGAACAGTTCAAAGACATGTAATGAATTTTAAGGATCAGTTTTTCAAAATTTCAGATTGAATATATTTGAACAAGTAAAAATGTTCAATCTACGTTTCATCAGAACAGATTGAAAGTTCTTGATACTTTCAAGACTTTCAATATGTGTTCCTTCAGAAACACGTAACTAAGTTATGACAATCCATCAACTAAGTTACGAAATAAAGAAAACTACCTTAACAATTATTATTTATAAAACTACATACATCCAATGTATCAGTTAAATAAATTTGGTGGTCCAATGACAATCATTGGTTAAACGAGATCTTAATCACTTTCCTGAATACAATATTCATTAAATGGATAAGGATGTGTGGTGTGATCTAGTATCAAACCATCCGTTACCATACGGATTGAGCATCCAATACTTAAGTGATTAAATTCATAAAGCACCGTTCTAAATTATTTATTTTACCGAATAATTTTTTCTTAATGTTTATCTCTACGTCAATGACACTACTAGTTATTATAAAATATATAACAATTGTTTATAAAGAACAATGACTATCCAATAGTCGCAAGTTCCGATATCAAATATCAAAACAATCGTTAACCAATATTTCAATAACTAGATGGGAGATCTGGTATCCAATACCTATAGTTGTAGTATTGTGAAAATCGATATTTTCTATACACAAATATACGCATCTCCTTTCTTTAGCTTTACTATTTGCATTCAACTATTCACAACAATTGTAAATAACTGATTAGCAAATTGTGTCAGACACATTACCTCTAAAGGTAATTAAAGCTTAGAAACGTCATTACTAGATAAACAAATACCTAATAGGGCTTTCTAAATGCCAGTCAAGAATCTCGAGACATGAACTAATTCAAGTCAATTCTTACTGCATAAGAAACTATTGTCTCTAAAGTATCATATCCTAAGGGGATATCTATCTAGATAATCTAGCATGACTTAGAAACTAAGTCATTAACCATCTTGATTTTTCAAGAAAAACGGAACAACAGTTCCCGATGGTTTAGACCAATCTAATAATATCCTAGTCTATTAGTATCTAGAACCTATTCTAGAATAACTGCAACCAAGAGTCTAGTCAGATAACATATCAAAATATGTGTGCAGTAAATAAAAGTTTAATTCTATCTACTATAGAATAAGGAAACAAACAAGCGACAATTTCCATAATAACATACACTGCTAAGTTTATGGAATATTTTAAACTTAGCAGTGCCTCCCACTATTTTTACGTAATGTCGTAATCCCCAACGGAAAGAGGAGAATTCAATAATTAAATCGAATTCCATAATGGGAGAGGACCCATGAATATATTTCGACTCACAGCAGAGGCACGGTCTCGCCTACGTATATTCACAGGTAGACAACTAATTGTCAATCACTCACTAGTGACTCCGAGGTTCCGGTCCTGGCCGTTTCTCGTTGTCTCGCTGCGAAGGCAGGCCCACAAGGAGACGTACCAAGGTTAAACTCGTCAATGATAAACTCAAGTTACTTGCGTAACCCTGACAGCTAGGGCACGTTCAGGATTCCGTTTTCGCTTGAATTTATCTAGTATCTAATATACATTCGGCATAAATAATTTCTATCAGCTACATCCTCACAGCAGAGGCACGGTCTCGGATGTAGTCAACAAAAAGATATTTATAAACCGTATTGACAAGACGGACCAAGAAACAAGTATTCCAAATACTAGTTACTTTAAAACCTTATTAAGCGGGGATATTCCATTAAGTGTCATACACCCTAAATCTAATCAAATGAATGATTATAAAATGCATGTATAAAGTCAAGAAAACATGATTAAACATTGAATAAAACAAGCTAATCATTTATGGAGGCCTAGAATCAGACTCGCTCTGATACCATTTTGTAGGGGTTTTAGGGGCAGAATCCGGTAACCGCAGCGGAAGCGGTGGAAAATCAAATTTTCCGATTTCAAAAATTTTCCTCGAATTAATTAAATAAACATATTTATTTAATTATCCCATAATCAAATTATGAAATAAAATTCAATAAATCATATTTAAGTGAATTTACCGAATTGCCCTTACACTTGGTACTTTATTCCATTTAGTAGTCCGAAATTGATCAAATCAATTTTGAATGATTCTAAATCATTTCTAAGATGAACTTAGCATGTTCAAAACATCAAAACACCAAAGGAAACATAAATCCCCAAATTGACCATTTGGCCGAGAGCTTCATTAAGCTCCAATTTGTACATTTTGCACTTCCATGCTTCAAGACACATCCAAATGAAGTCCAATCAACTTGAAACTTTATGCATCATATACACATCCTAATACACCATATAAATGAAAAGCCCCAAATTTGGAAGTGGTCTTAAACCTTAAATTTTTAATTTCTTCAAATTGGACAAATTAGACCAAATTGGTTAAATCCAATACTTCAATCATGTTTCTTCCATCCAAATCAAGTCTAAACACAATGAAACAACTATAGAACAATTATAGGTCATTTAAGAGTGGGTCAATAACTCTATAATGGCAACAAGGTTCTAAAATCTAAAAGAATGCTTATTACTACACTAGTAATAAACTTCCAACATCATACATGCAAATCACCTTCATCAAACTTTTATCCATCAAAAGTACAAAGAATAAAGAATATAAAAACTCAAGAACATCACAAGATGTTGCCCACAACAAGAGGAACAAATTACTCTCTAATGGAAGGTTGGAAATACTTACTAAATTCCAAGCTTTTCCTTGTTTTTCTTTTCTTTTCTCTGTACCTTCTTTGCCTTGTTTTAATGGAGTTTTGATAAAGTGAAAAGGTTATTGAAACCCTAAAATAAATGAAACAATATATACTTCAACAACATTAGCCCTTGGCCGAAATTTTGTGAAGAAATAAAACTAGATATTATTTTTGTTTCATTAAAGTTACTTTATCAACTTGTTACTTTAATCATCAAAAAATTTTAATGAATAAGCAAGTCAACAATTGCAACTCAAAAATATAACCATTATATTTAATTAAGGGTGTTGGCCGAATTTGAAAAAAAGAAAAGGAAATTAATATTTCAATTTTTAAACAATTTAAAAACAAATATCTTAAGAAGTCAAAACCATTTTGACAACCTTTTCCTTTAAGTATAAAGTCAAACATTTACACTTATAATCATTTCCTAACTTTATCATTTGATGATATATTTATATTTTAATTATACTAATCATTTAACAATTAAATAATTAATTAAATACAAAATATCCAATATATGTATTATATTTACTTTAAATATCTCAAATACATATATTAATGATATATGTCAAGACTATTTATTAATGTGTATTTAATAATATCTATATTAAATACAAATACACATTAATTAGGAATGACGGTTCGGTCCGTTCGCATGTATTTTTCGTTTAACGTTTAAACGATTTGTAAATAATCATCATTATTCACAAAAGTTGCCCTAGTGCTCTACGAGTATGTTTTATTATTGAGACTCACTAGATTCAGGTATATCCGTCACGAAATCCAATTTCATGTGCATAATCTATCCACCCGTAGATTATGACGATCACGGATAAACTAGCTGAATCATACAGGTCGAGGTCATTGCATACGTATAATCTCTCCGTCACAGGTATCCGGATAATCCCAGAGATATAGATGTAAACGTCAAATCTCTATAGGTATTATCCCGTCGACGTATTCATTAGCAATCTCTAAATAACATTCGGAACTTACTTCCGAAGTATACTGTGGCCACAGATTTAACAGACTGCTAATTATATATGGACTACCTATGCTCTGTACACAGAACTGACGGATCCTATCTTGACACACACAGGATATCCTGAGGATCGATCCACACCCAATGAACAGGCGGAGGTCTGATCTAAATAGATCGGTGACGTGACTGCCATCTAAGTGTGGAGGATGTGTCATACATCCACAGTGGTGTCTCAAGTCGAAGGACCACTATGCTACTCAACCCGAGAAGATTCTTATTGATGTTGGTGTACCATCCATTAAGAATCTTCGGTGAGCCGTTCAGTGTTTATCCATTATAAACACCTACACGTCTATACGAGTCTCCCTAGACTCATGGTTCATTGGGATAAACCATCGGACCAAGTCTCGATATAACGACATGTACTGGTCTCAACGGATTTGACTAACCGACCCGTGTTAGCAAATTGACCATGAACTATGTTTGATAATATCATATAGTAGTGACACTTCCCAATGTCAATTACAAACTAACTTTGTAACTGTGTACTGCATTATATATTATCGGGCCTTTGTCTAATATATACATATCACTAAACCACATTTAGTTTCAATCTAATCGTAATCAGATCGAATACGTATATAAGAACAAGAGGTGCAACCATAAATAAGTAATATTATGGAATAAGGGGATGTTCATATTCATGAATCATACATAAATACGGTCCGGATTGGCGCTCTGAGCACCAACCCCAACATATGCAAGTACGGCAATAATATGAAATTATTTAGTATTAATATGAAATTTTTGACATTAAACGTGAAATTCAAGCAATAAACATGAAAATAGACATTGGATTTGAAACAATATTTTCATAGTGATACATGATTTTGACATTTCACACGTGTATTATTTTTCACCTGGATGTTTTAGGCATTAACATGAACTTTTGGAAATTAAATATGAAAAGTACAAAATTATTGACATATATGGTATTAACATGAAATTTGATCATTAAACATAAAAATTACAAAATTATTGTCATAAGTGGCATTAATATGAAAAATTGGAATATGACATTAAACATGAAATTTAGAATATTATTACCGATATGAAATTTTATAGCATTAACCTAAAAATTTGGAGATTAAACATGAAAATATAATACTAAACATGAAAATTATAAAATTATTATCCTATATAGTATTAACATGAACAAATTGATTGTTAAACATGAAAAAAAAACACTAAACATGAATATTACAAAATTATTGTCGTGTATAACATTAACATGAAAATTGGGCATAAAATATGAAAATAAGGGTTTGACATAGCTATATTATTAATTCTTTATTTTATTTTATTAGTTATAATATCCTGAATTTTCAAAACAGCTCTGGAAGGTTTTCAGATTGAAGTTTAGGTCTCGAAACGAGACGATATTGGAAAATAAGAGTTTAGCATTGAAAAATATGTTGGAATGTTTTAAAGTATGATTTCTTTGCACTGGAAATCGCGTAACTCGAAATGTGGTTACATATATGCCTTATGAATTCAGTTTATGGATCAGTTTATGTAAGTGTAGCCACTGTATTTTTGCATATAAGTCCCGATGATGAGCCTCATATGGAGGCACTACTCTTTAAGTTGCGGAAGTCGCGGGAAACGGACGTCGGAAGGGAGAAGTCAGAAATCAATACCTTGTTGGATTTAATTCGTTTGCTTAGCTTCGGGTTTGCTCGTTAGACCTCTATTTTTAAATTTACTTTCAGCCCAAACCTACACCAAGCCACATACCAAGCCCACCAAAAGAACCCAAACACACGCCCAAAAGGACCAACCACACGCCCATCTCCTCCAAAATAATAAATCCACACATTAAACACATGTTAAAATCTAAAAAAATCACCTTCACGAATTAAAGAAATCTAATCAAATCACCTTCCCTAATTAAAGAAATCAAATCAAATCCCATAAATTACCTTCCTAATTAAATTAAATCACATGCCTAAACTAAATAAAATCAAATCAAATCCCATAAATCACATTCCTAATTAAATTAAATCACATGCCTAAACTAATCAAATCAAATTACCTTCCTAAATTGAAGAGATCATTTCCTTATGACACACTAATTAGAGATATCCCCATTATTACACAATATCTTTTCCCTTGCCGTACAAGGATAACCTCAACCCTCTCCTATAAAAAGACACCCAAACCAAGCCCTTAGACGGCTAGCTCATTCACGTCCAACACAAGGAGAATACCCCTCTATTGTCGCCCCAACTACAACACCACATTAGCCCTTCATTGTTGTGCAAACGACTCACGCACACTACCCTCACAAACACACACAGCCACCCACAACCCTCAAACTCACGCACACTACCTTCACAAACACACACAGCCACTCACATCCCTCAAACTCACGCACACTACCCTCACATACACACACATCCACTCACAACCCTCAAACTCACGCACACACTACCCTAGCACATTCACACCACTCACACACACACTACCCTAGCACATTCACACCACTCACGCACACACTACCCTAGCATTCACGCCTAAAGCATCTTAAAAACTCCCTCTATTGCCGTGAACAAGCCTCCAAAATTCCCCTCCATTGCCGTAACTAACAAGCCCTAAATTCCCCTCCAGTCGAGAATAACCAAGCTCTAAAACCCTCATCCATTACCGCAATAAACAACCTGAAACCAACCCTCATTGCCGCAACAAACCACCTCTCTACAGCCCTCACATTGCCGCAACAAAATACATGAAACAGTCCCATCTATTCACACTCAAACAGCCCCAAACAGCCTTCATACTCACGCCAAATAGCCCCTTCTTTCACTGAAAACTGTACCTAAACTACCTCTAAAAAATGCATAAAAACACTCCCGAAAATACCCCTCAAAACCACCAAAAATCAGCCCCTGAACTGCACTCCAAACCACCAAAAACAGTCACAGAAATCTGCCATATTACCACCAAAAATTCTACCCAGTAAACTGCCTGAAAACAACAAAAATCTGCACTGAAACTGCACCTTATATCACCGAAAACTGCCCTGAAAAATAGCCCAAATACCACAAAAAACAGTGAGCAACAGCAGCCCAAACAGCGAGGCAATGAAGGAAAACAACGAACTAGTACATCGGAAAAGTTACAGAGCACCAACCCTTCCAACAACCGCGTAGCGCACTTCCAAGAGACGACTTAAGAGGTTAGACCTGAGGGCACCTTTTTATTTATTCCCGTTCTTTTTTCTGTTATTTATTAATATTTCTTTGCATGCATATTGTGAATTCATGTATGTTGTGGCCATGGGATGAATGAAATATGTGTTATCTCTTGCGGTATATAGGATGGAAACCCAGACGTAAATTCTGTAGCCGAATCCGAATGGACGGTAATGCGGTCTGTACTTGGGAGACAACTCCACGTACCGCTTGAGAAACACACATATTTCATGTCATCTAATCTTATGTTTATTTATTGTTTATTAGAAATAGTATGTTACTTTTATGAATGATTTAGTTGATTATTTCCAAGCATGATTAGTTATTTCTTTCGCATTAGGAATTTAATCTACGTTTATGTTTAGATTATTATTTATTTACATTGCCATGCTTATCGATTTAATGTATTCATGAGATTGTGTGTTTGCCGTTATTTCGATTTACTTTTATGCATGCAAACTTAGATATAGGTTATATGCAAACTTAGATATAGGTTATATGCAAACTTAGATGTAGGTTATTCTTGCGTATATATGTTGCGTAGAATCGGTTATATTATTACATAAATCTGTTCATTACAAGTGGCATAAGTAAGGGACCATTCCGAACCCAACAGTTTGAGGTCTTCCCTTGCGAGGGGTGAGTGCGGCCTTAATAATTTTCCCAGTTTACACTGGGTGGCGACTCCATTATTCTCCGGTTTAGTCCTCTGCGGGCTACTACGTACTCCCAACCAGGCCGCGAGCCTAGAACAGCGTCGCCGATTTCTGTGTCATACAGTAAGTATTTTTCGGAAGGCTTTGTATTAGATGACCCTAAATAATAGTATAAAGTTTGAAAGATTTTCGGTATAAGTACAATGTTTCTTTGATGTTTTAATTTTTTTGTTCATATCTTTTTGCCCAATGACTATACAATCGTAGACTTCCACGCATTTTAGTATCACATTTTTAAGGTTTTCTGATAAACGACTATATATATACATGTTTATACATACACTATTTTCAAGATTTATTCTTGCTTTATATAGTATGAGTGTGATTATTTACTGAATTTTATAACTCACACCATAAAAATTTGCTAATTTTGTAGGTTGACAACTAGATTGGTCAGCCATCAAATTTTTGGAATGTCATGCTCGAAGCGACAAATCACCCAAGTTGTAGTCAGCCATTCTAGAGTTCTAGGAGATGTCGTAGAATTATAGGAATTATGTTGGTTATGTTTTGTATTGTGCAGTGCATATTGTTATATGTGTGTAAATAAAGATCTTGATTTGTATGTATAATTTTGGGCACAGAGCTCCGAATGTTGATGATGTGTACTTGATTTGTCTTGAGTTGGACCAAAGGTCTTATTGTATATTTGTTGGCTAATACAGGTTGCGCGTCGATGCTGGACGATGTTCCAGGTTGCTCAATTTTATGGTACATCATGTCCGTTTTTCATCAGATTTGAGGCTCATGAAGATGAGTTATTCCAATCTCATGAGGTAGCGTCCTGCCTCCGGTGAGATATTACATTAGTATTATATTATTTTATTAATTTTTTTCACTTTCTAATACCAATTATTGGTTGGTACAAGTAAAATAAGGTGTTTGGCTATCAAACTAACAAAATGCGTCTCCAAATTTTTTTATCCCCAATATCAATACTGGACAGTATATTAGCAATGGCCTAAATATGATGTCAGCCTTATCCTCTTATTTTTGGAGAGTTGTGAAGAAGATTCATCTGTGAGATTTGTTCAAAATTAAGAGAAAATAATGTCATTTTAAGTGAAAATGTGTCTTGTATGAAAACATACACATTCTCTTGTCTGAACATCCTTTTTTTTTGTCGTGTTTTTTTGGAAATTATGTTGGATGTTATTTTTCTTCAGTGTTGTTTTGTTTATATTTCATGGTTTGGGAATTGTTTTGTCCAATTGTTTGGTGGAATTCAAGTATGGGATGCTGGGTCTTGTCTCTAATTTTTTGATTATTTGTCTATTTATTTTGTTTTGTAGGTTGGTGTTTATTTGTTGTTGTGATGAATAGAAATTTCCACCATGTACTACATGTAAGATTTTTTTATTGATGATTTCCTAAATAGATCATTGAAAATTACACAAGTTTAAAGGGCTTTTATTTACTGACATCGAGTATCAGTTTGTTGACTGATTTCTTGCTCTTTTAGTATCTTGGTTTCTTTCTTCTGGTGGTTCGTTTGGTTCCTTCTTGTTTATCTTCTTCTTCTGAATTTAAGTCAATGTTTGATTTCTTTTTACCTTCATTGGAGATTTGTTTATGGGGTGTTGTTGGGAATACTTCTTGCATATGTTGTCTGTTGTCCTATGTAGTTGCTGATGTATTCTCTTTCAAGTGTTTTATACTTTTTATTGTAGCTAATAGTGCCTACATAATAAAAATGTCAGTTTTTTGTTGTTTGAAAATTTTATTAGGTGTAAAGGGATTTATTTTTTATTTTTAAAAAAAAATACATGTGTATTTCCTATGACTTGATTGTAGGTTTGGTTGTCGCTTGCACTAAATATCTGATCAACAGTGAATTGTTGTGAAACGCCCTTCAAATTATATTCAACTATTTTTTCATTACAAGTGAATGTTGTTTCCTATTGTATTACACCACAGTTTTCCATTTTTTACCTCGTTTATTTTAATTTTTTTTTAAAAAAAATTAGTTTTATTGTAGTATTTATATCCTTTTTGGGAGTAATATGATTGACAGATTAGTTACCTGGAATTTTGAGCCCAATACAAGGTTGTGAATTTCTTTTATTATTTACCTATTTTTTTTATATTTTTTTTGTTGAAATAATGATTCTTCTTTTTTTCGCGTTTAATATCCATTCTATTTCAAGCAAATCATCTGGTTGCATATTCCGTATATAACGTATTATTCTTGTTGTTAGAATGTAATGTAAATTGGTACACTTAAACTTATATGTCGGGTGGCTCGGGTCGTGAACGAAATGACGAGCCGGGATCAGAAAATTTACTCCGTGCGTATTTCCCTTTCCTCTCGATGTTCGCCGGTGTGTAAGGGCTGCCACCGGCCACCACAAGATGGAGGGGTGGTCAGCACACCCCCAAGGCCCATTGCGCCGCCAGCGTGACAAAGACGACACCAAGATCGAAATTGGGACGGAGGTTGAGTGGGATTTTTGTGGAGGTTATGCATTTTCTGTAATTTCTGGAAACTATAAGGTATTTATAGAAAAGTTTCTGAAAATTACATTCTGACCCCCATGAAATTGCTTCTAGGTCCCCGCCATGGGGCTCTCATGAAAATTCATATTTTTGAAGCCTTTCTGATGTAAATTATGAAACGTGTTCAACACAAAATTTGTTCATCTCGAAAAAATGAGTCTAATGGTCAAAAAATCACCTCAAGCAGAGTTCATTTGCTATTTTTAAAGCTGAAACAAGAAACTTTTACGCTTATAACGATATAAACATGAATCGCGTAACCGGTTCTCGAAACCACACGTTTTCCAATGTGATGAAGCTTCACTTTAAAACGTTCCGACCTATTTTCCAATACATAACCCTTATTTTCCTATAATATCCCATTCCAAATTCTTAACTTTAATTCAGAAATCTTTCATCACTGTTCCGAAAAATCTCGGGATATTACATCCTCCCCTCCTTATAAAAATTTCGTCCTCAAATTTACCCGTCCTTATATCTAATCATTCGGAACCGAATGCACATACATGAACATCTTATCCGTATTCGAAATTCACCTCACTTTACACATTTTCGAAGCTACGTATTTCATATATCAATACAAGTCATATTATTTCAAAGTAAAATAAGTCGAATAAAATATTTAATACCAGAATCACATCAAACTTGTCATTTCAATTCATATTCATTCATAAGGACTTGGTCAAACCATTTCAAACTCATCCATGAACAAAAACCAAACATAAATTCTATATAGTTAATCACATTCATCATCAGAAACGATGAACATAACACGAATTCTTTACAAGTAGCCAAATACAGTATCAAAACGGAAAACATAATACAAATTTCATACCATCTATTTCATCCATAATTTGAAACGATACTCATTCATTTCATATCATATCATTTCACATCCTATCTGTAAACGCTATCAATATCAAAGTTTACATATGCACATATCCAATCGCTATACAACATTGTATGGCTGACAACATAGCATAAATAACCATCACAATACTCAAAAGATGTGTGACTAACCATAAACTTACGTATGTGCTCTTGTAACGAACATAAACTTTTATATCAACAAAAAAATTCATCGCCACAGGCAGAAGTGACACATAACCATAGTTCTCTTATGATGTTGATAGTCTGAAATCTGTCAATCTTTGTCATCATTAAAATGGAAAATGTAAAATGATCTCTTTCAAAAAAACATCTCGAAAACACATTTGGAAAAACCTTTTTAGTGTAAATAAAATCAACACAAAAATTCATCATCGTAAATCTGTATGAGGCATCCAGTATAACTCAACTGGACAAAACATAATGAGCGCCCAATGCCCAAATTGCGCACACAGATCAGACAATGAACGAAATAATCCTCTATCGACAGAGGGTAGCGGGTCAGTCCACTGCAGTTGGGTAGACCGCTGTACAAGTGTCACAACGGAAACATATCATATCAAATTATAAAACCATAATAACAATGTACAAGCATCGTGACAAAAACATATCATATTATATAATATCATAAACGATATCAAATTGTATCAAAATCAAAACGTAACCTTTTTGAAATCATATTTTTCCCCAAAACCCAAATATGTTAAAATCAAAAATAAATATTTGATACAATTTTTTCAAAATACATATCGAGCGTCCACTGTTCAAGTCGCGTGCACTGACCGGACAGTGTATGAACCATGTAGACAGGTTAGTGAGCCAACCATTTTTTGATGGTATGGACCTCATAACAAGCGCCCCGACCAAATCGAAATGAAATATATACAAGCGCCACAGAGTGTCAAAAGCGTAAAATCATCAAGCACCGTGAAAGAAATAAATTTTCGAGCGTCTCCACGGAAATAAAGTTTTATAGTTTAAAAACATTAAAATCATTTTCGAGCACCGAGACGAAAATATTTTATCAAGAACCTCGATAGAAACATATCGATAAATCTCAAAACATTAAAACGTGAATCAAGCGTCGAGGCAGAAACATATTCTTTATCCTTATAATCAAAATCAAAATATTTGAAAATTTTCTTTCTTTCTTTCTTCTTTCCTTTCCTTTTTCTTTTCAAAATATTTTTATGTCAAAAATCAAATACCAAGTTTTTAAAACATAAATCAAAATATTCGTCCACGATTCAGACTATCAACATCATATAATTTCTCGTACCTCAAAACATCTTTAATTCATATCACGTACAAATACATATACCTATATAGATGACAAAATTTTAACTTAGTATACATATATACATACATATATTCATAGCATACAAACATGTACAGATCATCTGAATCACACATATCAATCAAAACCATTGCACATCATACCATATACCGAAATCAAACAAAGTTTCAAACATAAGACCTTTATAGTCTATACGTATTAGAAAATTTACTCTAACGATCAGATACCCTATAGCTGCAGTCACTGACACCTAAACCTGACTCTGATACCACAACTATAACACCTCACCGGAGGCAAGGTGCTATCGACAGACGACATGATTACCTATCCCTATAAGCCTCTAATTTATAGAAAGTTGGGCATGATGTATCCTAAAAATAGACAACCTGGAACAAAGTCCAACATTCAACGAAACCTGAAATAGACATCATATATCAAAATGACGTCAAGTCCACATAAACACATCAAAATCAACACCTAAGGGTTTCGTGCCCACATCATCTATCAACACTCAAGGGCTTTGTACCCACAACATCATAAATAATCAAAACAGATACTTAATATATACAAACAGCATCCTCAGCACGATAAATAAAATATTAATCACAAATCATAGACCTCTAAAACTTTTTCCAAGACACTTGTGAGGCTGACTGCAACTTGAGTGATCCGCGTCTCGAGCGTAGCTTCCAAAGCCAAAATGATTGACTCATCTGGTAGCCAACCTGAAAAACTAGCAACTGGTTTGATGTGAGTTATAAAACTCAATAAATAACTATTCTAGTACTACAAACAGAACATACAAGTCAAACATATCATAAACTTTTTAGAATAACAAAGTTGTTACGAGTTCAGAGTTATCAACTTTTTATATTATGTATGCATGTCAAATCCTCATATATATATATATATATATTGTCAATCTAATGGCCAGACATTCAAAGCTTACAAAGCATATATTCGAATATCATGGAGTACGTCAAATAACATCAAAACCATTTCAATCACATGAAACATGAAATCTCATTCTTATATTTTATCACCAGTAAACATCTTTGAAATATCATCAAATCGATAAATCAATCAAACTTTCTTCTATTCGATTACAAACTATCCTCAATACCAAAATAAACTTACTTCAATACCAAAATAAACTTTCTCCAATTTTGATGGCTTACAAAAACTTAACATGCGTGATTCATAGACATTCATACATATCATAACCCACTTATCTTATATTCACGCCAATATTTTAGAATTCTTACACATATACGTATATACGATAACAACTTAACAAAAATACTTTACAACATCTTATACTCATACTAGTTTTCAAATCATTCGTTCATTCCACGTGAACATACACAATTCATACATAACATAGAATCTATCATACACACACATACACTCAAATATACATACAATCATCGAGCAACCGAAAAATGAAGCATACATAACCATCAATACATAAGAGAACAATAACTCAAACAACACATACATATGTGTTGGCTTATACAAACAATGCTAATACGAGACTTATTACCTATTTTAGAATATGTTTGAGATGAATGACATCCGAATGGATCCCTGACCAGCTCGACTACTACACCACGAGAAGATCAACCAATTAAACATACACACATGCACACATGTACACATATCACTTAACACAAACTCATCGCACGATTTCTCATACACAAGCACATACATGATAAACATATATGAATCTTCATCCAAATACTCATTTACATACATAAATTTCAAACATATAAATTGTTGGGGTTTTGGGCGATGGGCGCAGCGTAAGCGCGGTCCGGGCGAAATATTAATTTAAAACTTTTTCAAATTACCGAATAAATTATTCAATATCTAATATGAATAATTTATTCATATTTCACCTAAACCTATTTATTCAATATCAAATATTGACATAAATAATGTTGAAACTTCGTGAAACTTTTACGAAAACCATTTCTCCGTAAAATGACCCAAAATGCATTTTTGTCTGAACCGACCACCCGACACTTATGGGACTGTCCAGGTCAGCCCCAATAGTGTCAGGGCAGCCGTCACCCGGTTGACTCAAAAGTCACCAAGTAACGCCGTTTTTGGCCGTTTTCGCTAATTACAACTCGGAAACACTTTTTGGCAATTGTTCCAACTCCAAAAACACATCCATTACATTAATATAACATCAAATACATCAACATATGCACTGAAAAATCCAGATCTGATCTAGAACATAAATTTAATAATTTTTCATGCTTAAATCCAATTCTTTCAAGATTAATCTAAGTAATCAAACACCAATTCAAATTCACAACACATGAACAACCCAATAAAAATTTTAGGTGCCATAAGAGTGGTCATAACACTCTAGAATAGCAACTCATCAACAATAGATTAAATTAGACAATAATTACACTAATTACTTCCAATATCAACTTCACACATGCATAATCTTCCATCTCCATCAACCATAAACAAAAGCCCCAAAAATTCAGATTTAAAGGAACCTTAGAACATTTCTAAATCATCAAGACACAAGAAATTAAATTTCTAAGCTTAAGGAGTTGAAGAATTACCTTTAAACCTTGTTTTCCTAAGCTTTTTTCTTTGATTTTCCTTCAAATCTTCATGGATTTAGCAAACATTTTTGAAACCCATTTTTCTCTCTTTTGTTTCGGTAATGGAGGCTTCTAAAAGAAGAAGAAAATAATTTCTCTTTTAAATAGAGCCTTGACCGACTTTGACAAGGTGTTAGGGGTAATTTTGTCATTTTTCCATTTTAATCAAATTAAAATCAAATCAAACTTTATGTATTCTAATCAAAATTGCACACATTTCGTTTAATTAATAATAATTGGACAAATTCCATAACATTTATGGAAAAAGTTTATTAATTAATAATTTAAATATTTAACAATTAAATATCCAAATAATTAATTAATGTAATTATTATTATATATGTATTTTTATTTACAATAAATAACAAATACACATATATATATATATGGCATGTGTCAAAATCACATTTGACGAATTATTAATGTGTATCTAATCGTATTATGTATCAAAAATAAATACACAATAATTATTATCAGATAAAATCCCCTAATGCATATCTTATTGTTTAACCGATTAAACGATTCGAATTAAATCATTTAATCTGGTGAAGTATTATGAATAATCTGTATTATTCATATCGAGTTGCTCAGGTGCTCAACGAGTACACTTCATATTGTGGGACTCTCTAAGTTTAGGTTTATCCGTCACGAAATCCAATTCCGTGTCCATAATCCATCCACTCATAGATTATGACGACCACGGATAATCTCGCTAAACTATGCAAGTCGATGTCATTGCATGCGTATAATCCATCCGTCACAGGCTATCCATATTATACATGGGATATAGATAACAACGTCAAATCCGTTCGGTATAATATAGTCGACTTTCAATTTACAATCTCTAAATAACACTCGGAACTGATTTCCGAAGTTATACCACAGCCATGGATTTACTAGATCGTAACACGTGCGGATGCCTATGCCCTGTACACAAGACTGACAGATCCTGTCAGGCAGAGGTCTGATCTAAATAGATCGGTGACGTGACTTCCATCAAAGTATGGAGGATAACTCACATATCCCACTGTGGTATCTCAAGTCAAAGGACCACTATGCTCGCTCAACTCGAGAAGATTCCTATTGACGTCGGTGTACCATCTATTAGGAAACCTTCAGTGAGTCGTTCATTGTCTTATCAAATAAACACCTACATGTCTATACAAGTCTCCCAAGACTCATGGTTCACTGGGATAAACCATCGGACCAAGTCACGATATACGACATGTACTGGTCTCAGCAGATTTTACTAACCAACCCGTGTTAGTAAATATTGACCAGAAACTTTATTTAATGATATACATCTTATAGTGCGCTTCCCAATGTCAATTACAAACTACGTTGTAACAACGCATTATATTGTAAATCCTAGGGTCTTTGTCTAATATACATGTATCACTAAACCGGATTTAGTTTCGATCTAATCGTAATCAGATATATAATCGTAATTAGATCGAATAAGTGTATAAAAGAAAATGGTGCTACCATTAAATTAAGTAATATTATGGAAAATTGAATAGCTCGTATTTATGAATCAGACATAAATACGATCCGGATTGGCACTCCGAGCACCAACCCTAACAATTTTTCCCATTTGCTATAGTTCCAATCCATGGTATCTATACACATCTAAATATGTATCGCATACTCATAGCCCTCAAGAGCTCACCAGCACTCAAGAGGTAGGCAACAACAAGTAAGCATGTTTTAACAAATCGAGTCTGTTAAACAAACCCAACCGTTTTCTTTAACCAACATCATTCATATTTTGTAGAATCTAAATTTCACATCAATATGACTCAGATGCAATATTAGTATTGTGCTATAGCTACTGAGTTGTCCATGTATTTAGAGATCAAATCCAAATACTTTGCAGACAACCGCAAGAACTACACTAATACGAAGACTTCTAATCTATGAGGTCACTATACAACTTTATAAGCCAATACTTCATAAGTTGCAATTGATTCCACTAGTTTAGTAGAATCAACGGTGACACTCCCACTGTATCGTTTCTGACTTTATATGACATAGACCCTCTAATGTCATAATTATAATCAAAACTAATCTGACTTTATGGTTGCTGACTAAATTCTCCATGAATAAGAAACTCGTTCTTAATATCTCAAAGATCACAAAGAACATGTTTCTATAACCATCTTATGGTCTACTGCATATCAAAATAACTCGTAACAATAACGATTAAATCGATATCTTTAATCCTATGATGCATAAGATTAACTAGGCATTCGAATCAATCTCTCTTTCGATAAAGGTATCATCTTTTACGAAAGATGAATACTATATATATATAAGACACATTAACTGTCAAACAGTTATACTAACTGTCATACAGATAGTCTTACTGTGTCTTTTATTAGATCATATCTAATACGCGACTAATGGGAGTATCTCACAAGTCTCTTGTTTTTATATCATATATAAAAATTTATATATCAAATATATCAGAGACCACTCCCACTGCTTTCACGGAGAAAAGAAGACTTAGGATATATAACACTAGAAAGAAATTTGTACGCTCCCACTGACCCTACTGACAAATATGTATTCTCTATACTTCGATAAAACCAGACAATCTGACTGATATCAAAATCAGAGAACACGGATTTCCAGAAAGCTTATCTGAGTCTACAATAGGCTCCATAAGCTAGTATATCAAACTGTGATTTTAGCAGAACACAAACTCTAGGGCCATTCTAGAAGGAACTCTTCAAACAAAGAAATCACGACGGATCTCTTATTCGAAGAAATCACTTAAGAAAACCACTTTGCATTCTATAGCCAAAATACATAGTTTAATATCAACATTGGCTAACAGATCTTTAATTGTTCAATCAGTGCGACCATAGACAAGTTTTCTCAGAATCTACAATAGATCACTGAGTAAAACCTTTCTCACTGTCATACTATAAAGGTCGAACCTTTATCAAGCTCACTTTGCTTTTTGTTGCGCAAACAATTTGCATATTTTATGAACGATTCATAACGAAGCTCAATCTAGTTCAAAACTTGATCATAGTAAGCCATGAATAATTTTTGATCTATGGTTCAATGTAATGTTCCGGAATCGATATCAAATATCGCTTCACTATAATTTATAGGAAAATTTTCTTCGATAAAAAAACAACAGAATCATTAAGTATCGAATACATTGCAAATGATTCTGACATTATATTAAAATTATACGGAAGTGGTCTAATGGTCTTTTCATTTTATTAATTATGTAGTTCCATTACAGTTTATCATTCTCACATTTGACTTCAATAAGTCAAATCTTTTCTGCAATCGTCAACATCCAATGCTAACCACCAAGTAACAAAACAATTTCATTACTCGAGATCGTAAAGAAGATATTCTATCAAATAGAATACAATATTCCATTAAATAGAATAAATGATAAACCTTTCACTTATACCTCCGAGGCGCAAGTAATTTCAATTATATAAAAATTATACAAAAGAAAGTTTCAAATCTTAAACTTGTTAAGATTTGAATTTTCTACCTATACATATCATATATGTAACTGTAGAAACCAATAGAACCTTAATTAAAGAGATGAATTAGCATTTCTGGAGCATAAACCCAAGAGTATTGAAACTAATTCGGTAACTCTCAATATCAATGAATAAAATCATATAAGATTCGATTACTCCCACTGACCAATTCCATCAAAATGGAATCGTGAAAGTTTAATATTGAGTAAGAATCACATTCATTAAATAACTTTAGAACTAATTGCCATAAATTCATATGTTTTATCATATCAAATATCTTTGAACAATTCAAAGACTCACAATGAATTTCGTAGTTTTCAACATTACAAATAGAATATCTTTGAACCATTCAAAATATTCTATTCGCGTTTCATCAGAAACATATTGACAGTTCTTGAACAATTCAAGACGTTCAACATGTTCTCTATCAGAAACACGTAACTGAGTCATGAAAAATCATCAACCAAGTTACGGAGCATAGAAAACTATCTAAGGCAATTTCTAATTCATTAAACTACATACATCCAATGTATTAGTTTAATAAATCTGTGGTCCAATGACGATCATTGGTTAAATGAGATTCAATCACATCCTGAATACAATATTCATTAAATGGATAAGGATATGTGGTGTGAACTCGGATCAGACCATCATTTACCATAAGGAACAAGTATCTAATGTTTATGTGATAGAATCTTATAAAACACTGTTCTAAGTTATTTATTTTACCGAATATTTTCTTAATGTTTATCTTCCATCAATGACACCACTAGTCATATCAAAATATGTAACAACCGTTTATACAGAACAAGTAACTATCCAATAGTCACAAGTTCTGATATCAAATATCAAAACAGTTATTAAACATTATTTAAATAACTAGACGGGAGATCTGGTATCCAATACCTATAGTTGTCATATTTTGAGAATCGATATTCTTTATACACAACTATACACATCTCCTTTCTTAAGCTTAATAATTTGCGTTCAATTATTCACAACGATTGCAAATGATTGATTATCAAACTGTGTCAGACACGTGACTTCTAAAAGTCACTAAAAGCAAAAAAACGTCATTAAAAGATAAACAAATACTAAATGGGTTTTCTTAATGCCAGTCAAGATTCTCGAGACATGAACTAATTCGTGTTAATTCTTACTGCATAAGAAACAATTCTTTCAAGACTAATATATCCTAAAGCAGATATCCTATTTAGATTACCTAATCATGACTTAGAAACTAAGTCACAAACCATCTTGATTTTTTAAGAAAATCGGAACAACAGATCCCGATGATTTCAACTAATCTAACAATATCTAAGTCTACTGTCTTTCTAGAACCTATTCTAGAACTACTGTTTGTAAAAGACATTGTGTTTTTTGTACAAAATTAACTATGTAGTAATGAAATTGCCTTTTACCGTTTTGTAATTTATTTACTTTCATATATAAATGGTAAAAGTCCATATGATTAGTTCCAGATTGAGATGATATGAGACAGTATCAATCCATAAAGGTTTAATCATTAAATATCCCTAGCCGTAGTATTATCGAGATTGGACATCGATAATGCAGAATAGACTAGTATTGCACTTGTGCGCGTTGTGAGGGCATAACGACATAGTTCTCATATATTTAAGTATATGATACTTATACAAGTGCGATAGGAGGTTGTGTTTTACCGATGGTACGGAAAACAGCTTCGCTCTGTATAGACCCCACGGAATCCCATTGGTAGTATGTATATGTGTCTTTGAGAGTCCGCTTCAGGGTAGGTGTATTTGGTCTTAACCTGAGACTTGCATCGCTAGTACTTGCGACAATCGGTAAACTTTGGTTTTGGTCGTACAGGGCTTTAACAGGTTCTGTGTACGCCTCTTCTGGGTTTATTGAGAATCGTAGTGTATTGGACGTGATGTCAAGATGGAAGTATCACTTCAGACATATGGAGATGATGATCACGCAGGGATTCAGAACTTGTTCTCTATTGTGTTGCAACCATCGGGATAATATGACAAGGTCATGATTATTAAAGTATTTGTTGCTCTACATGCGGTTTTCCTTGAGAAGGAATTCCTAAATACAGTGGTTAGTGGGAGGAAAGTAGAACTCGATGAAAATCAGAGTGATACTGTTCCTGGCATAGAATCCTCAAGGGAACAAGAACAGTCCATCCGGGATGAGACTGTACCATAATCTTCTATTACACAAGGACTGCATAAGTCAGAGAGAGTCAGGAAACAACCTGAGAGGTATGGGTTTCTGATCTCACCTCATGTAGATATTAACCTCATTAAGGATAACGAACCGGCTACGTATGAGGAAGCGATACAAGATATCGATTCCGCTTTATGGCAAGAAGCCATGAAGTCCGAAATGGATTCCATGTACACCAACCAAGTTTGGACACTGGTTGATGCACCAGAAGGCGTAAAGCCTATTGGATGCAAATGGGTCTTCAAGAAGAAGACCGACATGGATGGCAACGTACAAACATACAAAGCTAGGCTTGTAGCGAAGGGGTATCATCAACGACATGATGTCGATTACGACGAAACTTTCTCATCCGTTGCCATGATTAAATCCATTCGGATAATGCTTGTAATTGCTGCATATTTCGATTACGAGATATGTCAGATGGACATTAAAACCGATTTCCTTAATGGAAACCTTTCGGAGGATGTTTATATGCAACAGCCTGATGGTTTTATCGTGCCTAGACTTACAAACAAGGTTTGTAAGTTAAATCGGTCCATTTATGGACTGAAGCAAGCATCGCGGTCATGGAACCAACATTTTGATGAGATCATAAAAGAATATGATTTCATTCAAAACGAAGATGATCCTTGTGTATACAAGAAGGTTAGTGGGAAAGAACTGACTTTTATTGTCCTTTATGGTGACGATGTATTGCTAATAGGCAATGACATTCCCATGCTAACGTCGGTGAAAGCTTGGCTTTCATTGAAATTCTCCATGAAAGATCTGGGAGAAGCAGCCTTTATTCTGGGAATAAAGATCTACCAGGATAGATCTAGAAAGCTACCTAGACTCTCCCAGAGCACGTACATTGACAAAGTGTTGAAGAGATTCAACATGGATCAGTCCAAGAGAGGACAGTTGCCAGTGTCACATGGCGTCTATCTAT
This sequence comes from Zanthoxylum bungeanum, assembly GCA_019454045.1. Taxonomy (NCBI): domain Eukaryota; kingdom Viridiplantae; phylum Streptophyta; class Magnoliopsida; order Sapindales; family Rutaceae; genus Zanthoxylum; species Zanthoxylum bungeanum. The sequence continues at coordinate 5,997 of SKCR01054325.1, read as the reverse complement.
CTAAGGACATGTGTCCTAAAACTCAAGATGAGAGAGACAACATGAGTCGGATACCGTTCGCCTCGGTAGTCAGATCGATCATGTATGCCATGATATGTATGCGACCTGATGTCTCCTATGGTTTGAGCATGTGTGGTCGCTATCAGGCCGATCCAGGTGAAGGTCACTGGATGGCGGTTAAGAATATCCTAAAGTATATTAGAAGAACTAAGGATACTTTCTTAATCTATGGAGATGGAGAACTTGAGATAACTGGGTATACCGATGTAAGTTTCCAGACCGAAAAAGACGATTGCAAGTCGCAACCCGAGTACATATTTTGTTTGAATAACGGAGCAGTGAGCTGGAAATCTTCCAAGCAAGAGATTGTTGCCGATTCAACAACAGAAGCGGAGTACATTGCTGCAGCTGAAGCAGCAAAGGAAGCAGTTTGGATCCGAAAATTCCTAATTGGATTAGGAGTAGTTCCGTTAGCAGCTGAGCCTGTTACATTGTATTGTGACAATAACGGAGCTATAGCGCAGGCTAAGGAACCGCGGTCTCATCAATGATCCATGCATGTTCTTCGACGTTTCCATCTGATTCGTGAGATCATACATCGTGGCGATGTGAAGGTCGAGAAGGTCGCATCAGATGACAACATGGCAGATCCGCTGACGAAAGCTATTCCTCATCAAAAGTTTGAGCGACATGTACATAGTTCAGGTATTAGATGCTTGAGTGACTGGCTATAGGCCAAGTGGGAGATTGTTGGACAGTTATGACCCATAGCGTCACTGTTTGTAAAAGACATTGTGTTTTTTGTACAAAATTAACTATGTAGTAATGAAATTGCCTTTTACCGTTTTGTAATTTATTTACTTTCATATATAAATGGTAAAAGTCCATATGATTAGTTCCGGATTGAGATTATATGAGACAATATCAATGCATAAAGGTTTAATCATTAAATATCCTTAGTCGTAGTATTATCGAGATTGGACATCGATAATGCGGAATAGACTAGTATTGCACTTGTACGCGTTGTGAGGGCATAACGATATAGTTCTCATATATTTAAGTATAGGATACTTATGCAAGTGCGATAGGAGGTTGTGTTTTACCGATGGTACGGAAAACAGCTTGCTCTGGATAGACCCCGCGAAATCACATTGGTAGTATGTATATGTGTCTATGGGAGTCCGCTTCAGGGTAGGTGTATTTGATCTTAACCTGAGACTTGCATCGCTAGTACTTGCGACAATCGGTAAACTTTGGTTTTGGTCGTACAGGGCTTTAATAGGTTCTGTGTACGCCTCTTCTGGGTTTATTGAGAATCGTAGTGTATTGGATGTGATGTCAAGACGGAAGTATCACTTCAGACATATGGAGATGATGATCACGCAAGGATTCAGAACTTGTTCTCTATTGTGTTGCAACTATCGGGATAATATGACAAGGTCATGATTATCCGATTCAAAGAGACAAGTTGTTTGATATCCGATATGTGCTTCGTACGGAGCAGACACTATTCCAGCCCCAGGCCTTGCACGTGACATCCGATACTGGATCGTAATACACAATACTATGGTATACTACGCCTGATAAAGATCATATATTCCAGTAAGAATATTTCTGGAGAATAGATAGGCATGACGATTTGCTAGAAGCCAACCTTGTCTCGTAAATCGGTAAAAATGTAGTACGAGGTACATACGTGTTCGGATAGTCCGACGACCGTATTTACTGCCAACATATCCAGTGATCTCTTGGGTCACTTCCCGAAGATTCACCGATGACGTATGATTCGAGCTTAATTAATCTGAGATTAATTGCGGAGAGACCTTATCTTGGATAAAGTACTATTTGAATAGAGATAAAAATTAATTTGGAATTAATCATTAAAATAATATATTCGATATATTATTCGGAATTAGATTTCGACGCGGAATTAAAATTAGATTTTAATTCGGGCAAACGAGTTAATTTAGAATTAATTCGTTAGCGACGTGAATAGTAATTTTGCTAGGCATAATTATTTAATTAAATTCGATTTAATTACGTCGCGACGGAAGTTCGTTAATTCAGAATTAGCAAATCCGAGCCCGGGAGTGTTTGCGGGCCCACTCGCATTCGGAATCGAGTGGGGCCCACATGTCACATCAACCATCACATCTCTAGTCAACTAATTCACTTTAGCTTGATGGGTTTAGGTGAGTTGGTTAAAGTGTGTAAAACACTCCAAGTCAAAGTAAGGTGAAAGACTTTACCAACCAAGGTTGGTGTATATCATTTACAATTGTTTTTGAAACAATTAATATTGATTTTAGAAATCAAATCTGCATCTTCTCCTCTCTCTCCCATTACCGAAACTGTGACAGTTTCTGCTCTCTCCAATTTCTTCATTTTCTTAGCCAAAAGTATAAAGGAAAGGTGTGAATCTTTGTTGCAAAAATTCACTTAGGGCTAGCACTCTTCAAGGATCATCAAGAGGTGATAGGGAAACCTATTCAAGGGCTTGGAAAAATCAAATTAAAGCTTGGAACTTCTACTTTCTCTTGGCCGAATCTTGGAGCACCTTGGAGGAGAATTTTTATTGTTTGACGCATTCTTAAACCGATCGATGTAAGTGTGTTTCCGCCACTCTTCTTCATTATTCATTCATGTTTCATTGTTCATTATGATATTGGGACTAATCATAGAAACCAACAATGGTATCATTGAGCCTAAAATGAGCATGAAATGTATTAGGGTAAAATTTGGGGAAAATCCATGTGAGCATGATTTGATTAAATTGAATGGTTGAGTATGCTTGTATGTTGATGAAATGAGATGTGATTGGTGTTGGATAATATGACCCATAGCGTCACTATTTGCACAGATCATTGTGTTGTTGTAGCAAATTAACTATGTAATAAGGAAATTGCTCTCTCATCATTTGTGATTAGATCACCATAGATATATAAATGAAGAGAGGTCCCTATGATTAGTTCCTGGATTGAGATGATATGAGAGACAGTATCAGTCCACGAAGGATTAATCATTAAATATCCCTAGCCGTAGTATTATCGAGACTGGACATCGATAATGCGGAATAGGCTAGTATTGCACCTGTGTGCGTTGTGAGGGCACAACGGCATAGTTCTCATATATATAAGTGTTGGATACTTATGCAAGTGCGATAGGAGGTCGTGTTTCACCGATGGTACGGGAAACAGCTTCGCTCTGGATAGACCCCTCGGAATCCCATTGGTATTATGAATATGTGTCTATGGGAGGGAAAATCAAGGTAGGTGTGTATAGTCTTAACCTGAGACTTACATCGCTAATGCTTACGACAATCGATACTTTAGTTGAGGTCGTCTAGGACTGTAACTAGTTCTGTGTACGCCAATGCCGGGTATATTGAGAATCGTAGTGTATTGGATGTGATGTCAAGACGGAAGTATCACTTCAGTCATATTGGAGATGATGTCACGCAGGATACGGTATTAGTGCTCTTAAAGTGATGCGCATCCAATCGTGATATTATGACCAGGTCATGAATATCCGATTATAGAGACTAGTTACCAGACATCCGACATGTGTTTCGGACGGGGCAGACACTTATCCAGCCCCAGCCCTAGCACGTGATTATCCGATACTGGGCCGATATGCACAATACATTTGTATACTACGCTTGATACAGATCTTAATATTCTTAAATGGATATGTCCGGAGAATTAGGTAGACTTGGTGCTTTGCTAGGAGTCGACCTTGTCTCGTAAATCGGTAGAACGTAGTACTTGGTACGTACGTGATTCGGATACTCCGACGACCGTATTTACTGCCAGATTATCCGGGGATCTCATGGGTCGCTTCCCGATAATCCACCGATGACGCACAACTCGCACTCTTGAATAATCTGGGATTATACAGAAGAGAGAGAAAATTAATCTAGGATTAATAACGGAGATATTTTATCTGGGATAAAATTCGTCTAAAGAGAGAGAACGATTAATTCGGAATTAATCGATGTATTAATATATTCGATATATTAGACGAAATTAGATTTCGACGCGGAATTAAAATCAGATTTTAATTCGGGCAAACGAGTTAATTTAGAATTAATTCGTTAGCGACGTAAATAATAATTTCGCCAGGCGCAATTATTTATTTAAATTCGATTGAATTAACGTCGCGACGTAAGCTCGGTATTTCGGAAATATCGAACCCGAACGCGTGAGTGCACGTGGGCCCACTTTCATTTGGAAACGTGTGGGGCCCACATGACACATGTCATTCTAATGCTTTGCATGTAGATTGTGTACATTGCACTCAATGTCATTGCATGGAGTTTGAGTGTTTGACACTCTAAGCCATTGCATGTTATGTGTCATAATTTTATTATTAATTTAATGAAAATTATGGCATAAATATAAATTGATTTTTGGTAAATCATTTTCAATTAACACAACACATTTTTCTCTCTCAAAATGCTTCTCTCTCTCACGCCCAAATGGGGCAAACTGCTCACTGTTTTTCATCACAAAAACGTGAACAATAGGGAAGCAAGAGTGGATTTTCATGGTGAAAATTCAAGTGCTAGCACACTTACAAGTCTTGCGAAGGTGGTAGGGAGGTTCGACCATGAGACGGGATCCATCCAACGAAGCTAGGAGCTCCATTTCTTCACTCAATTTTCTGTTTTTGTAGGCAGTGGGCTGCTGCAGTGGGCTTACAAAGGCAGTGCGTTTTTGGGCTTGAATCGTCTCCAAATCGACATAACCGATCAATGTGAGTATTCCGCTACCTCCGTTGATGTGTTCACACATAATTTCATGTCTTGATTTGATCTTGGGACCTTAGAATTTATCAACAATGGCATCATGAGCTAATGTTGCAAGCATGAAATTTGTAGGGTTTAAAATTTTGGTAAATGTGATTTGAGCATGATTTGAATAAATTGCTTGTTTGAGTATGCTTATAACATGTTTAAATTCATTTTGGTTGGACTAATTTGATGAAAAATGATTTGGAATTATTTTCCCCAAAATTATCACCTTGGCCGAATGTGTATGTATTTGGGATTCTTGGAATTTTTTGATTTATGATTCATTTGATGAGTTGAAATCATTTAGGTTGATGTTGATTTGAATAGAATTGGATTGGATTTCGAATTGGACAAAAACCCCAAAATCCTTGAGTTGGCCGAATGTGACCTTTGCCCTAATGTCTTGGTTATTTTGGTTTTGTGACATTGGATGTGTATGAAATCAAATCGGATGGTGATTTGATGTCGATTGTAGGTTCGATTGGATCGAAACCAAATCGGACATGAAATCCCTCCTTGGCCGAGAGCATGAAAGCATGTAAATGGGTTTGATTTTTCATTATGTGTGTTTGACATGTAATAATGAATCAAGCATGATTAATTGGACTAATATGGTGTTTTAGAAATGTTGATTTAGTTGATTGATCATGTAATACACTTTGGTAATTAAATTGGGAAAATTGGATTTTTTGAATTTAATTATTTGGGCCTAATTTTGGAAATTGGATTTAAATGTTGTATTTGGGCCTATTGGGCTTGATTTATCAAGTTTGGTTTAGGCCAAATGGATTGGATCCAATTGGGCCCAAAACCTTGACCATAAAGCCCAAATGCGACTTAATGAACCTTTAAAGTCAATTGGGCCTAATGGGCCAAGATTGATTTATGGGCTTATGGGGTAAATCCCGGATTGGACTTTGGTTATCGGTTTGACCCGAGTTGACCAAAAGTCCACGCCTTAAGAAATCAATCAAAAGCCCATTGGACTTTAATTGAATTGACGTTGGACGTTAATCGGTCTTTGAGACGCGTTACGACTAAATTTGGAATTTAATCGAAAAGGGTATTGAATAAAAGTGTAATATTTATTTGGAATGAATACTGAATTAGTATTAATACATGTTAAATTAGATTTAATGATGTAGTTTAATTAATTAATGAATTCGTACTTTAAGTACTTATTCGCAAAAACGAGTTTGACTCGA